>VZUI01038557.1:0-40072 GCA_013401135.1 Cettia cetti | reverse complement strand
GAAGGGAAGGGAAGGGAAGGGAAGGGAAGGGAAGGGAAGGGAAGGGAAGGGAAGGGAAGGGAAGGGAAGGCCATGCAGGGCCTCTGCTGATGGCGTTTCCCAGCTCTGCTCCAAAGAAAGCTGTTCCTGCCCCGTTCCTCAGGCTGGCTCAGCGCTGCTGGGGGAGGAGAAGAGCCTTTTCTTTTCTTGGCAAAGTCCTTTTTAACCATTCTTGTTTTAAGTCTCAGCATCTGCATACGCAGTGCTCTCGTCAGTCCTGTCTCCGTGGTACAAAAATAGGCTCTGTGCAGCGACTCCAGCCCTGCTCAGAGCCATCCCCACCACTGCCAGCCCCTGGCACCTCCTGAGGCGCTGCCCAAGGTGACCCCAGCCCCTCCCAGCCACAGCCCTTGGCTCTTCCTCTCCTCGCCCTGCCAGCCCTTGGCTCTGCCCCCGTGGCTGGGAGCCTCTCTGGGCAGGGGCTGCAGCAGAAGGTGAAGCTGCTCTGGGCAGGGGCTGCAGCAGAAGGTGAAGCTGCCCTGGGCAGGGGCTGCAGCAGAAGGTGAAGCTGCTCTGGGCAGGGGCTGCAGCAGAAGGTGAAGCTGCCCTGGGCAGGGGCTGCAGCAGAAGGTGAAGCTGCTCTGGGCAGGGGCTGCAGCAGAAGGTGAAGCTGCCCTGGGCAGGGGCTGCAGCAGAAGGTGAAGCTGCCCTGGGCAGGGGCTGCTGGCCTGGGGAGCCCAGGCTGCTGTGGCACTCTGCTGCTCAGCTCCTGGGGCTCTGGGTTCCAGTGGGAACCCAGCATCCTTCACACCGAGTGGGAGTTGTCTCCTTGAGCACAGAGCTTGTTTTTCATGAATGACTGAGGCTCTCCCCTGCCTCAGCAGGAGGATCAGTCTCTGGAAGGGGAGGCAGCAGCGCTCGGGGCCATCCCTGTGTGGCACCTGGCTTCTCCCAGGGCTGCCCCCGTGCCCCTGCCCCTGTCTCACTGCCCAGGGAAGCTGATGCAGGGGGTGCAGGTGCTGTGCCTGGGGGCTCTGCAGGGTGCAGGACTCTCCCAGGACACCAGCAAGGGAATCAGCATCATGGTTTGGGAGCATGGTTTGGGTTGGAACGTTCCAGAACATCCCAAGGTTGAGTCCTGGCTGCCTCTTGGCTGCCTGCCCCGAGTTTCAGGGGAGGAAACTCCCCCCACCTCCTGTTCCAGCCTAAAATCCAGACTTAATTTCTCTGCTGTCTTAGAATGTCTGAGGAATGCAAAAGGCTTTCAGACCTAGGGAGCCACGGACAGAACAGACTGCTTGGGGTGTTCAGAAGACAGGTTGTCCCCTCAGCCCTCCTGTGCCACTCTGGCAGCTGAGCCTGCCTGGGAGCTGTGTCTGGAGCAGTTTCCTTGGGGTAAAATGTGAGGTGTTTGCAGTGGCCGATCCCTGGCACGGCACAGGCTAAGCTAAAGGAAGCTCTGTTGGTTTTGCCCCTGGCTGCTGTTGGGGTTATCTGTGGTGCTGAGCAGTAAAGCAGAATGCAGCTGATTAATGCAGCTGAAAGCCCCAATGCAACAGTTCTGGGAAATTAATTTCAGGGGGATGGAATGTATTGGCGGTGATGCTATAGCTCGCTTCTGATTCCACTCTTTATTTATTTACTCTGCTCGCAGTGCCCTGAAAAGGTGTCTTTGCTAATGCCTGGGCAGCTTTCCAGGCCGTTAAAAAGCTGCTCAGCTCGAATGACAGAGCTGGGAGCTGAGCCTCATCCCTAACCCTTAAGCAATTAACCTGAGATGAAATCAAGCTGCTCCTTCCCTGTGCCTTCCCTGTGCTGTTCCCGGCTGTGCAGAGCCCTGAGGCTTCCCCTGCCCAGCCCTGCTGCTCCAGGCTCTCCTGAGCTCCCAGAATTGTCCTCTCCTGCATGGAACATGCCAAGAACTGCCCAAGCCTTGCTCTGCCCCCGGGCTCTGTTCCAGTGCTTGGTTCTGTCTCCCCATTGAGAAGCTGTTTCTTCTGGAGGTTTTCTCTGGCACAGGGTGCCCAGAGCAGCTGTGGCTGCCTCTGCATCCCTGGCAGTGCCCCAGGCCAGGCTGGAAGGGCTTGGAGCAGCCTGGGGCAGTGGGAGGTGTCCCTGCCATGGCCAGGGTGGCACTGGATGCTCCATAAAGTCCCTTCCAACTCCACCCATTCTGGGTTTCCACGATTTGAGTTTGTTTGGCTCTGACTCCTGTTGAGCCTTGCTGGAGCCCAGGAATTCACCCAGTGCCTGCACAAGGAATAAACTGGGCTCTGCACCCTCTGCTGCTGGGGAAAAACCTGCCCTTACTTTTAATGAAGCTCAAAATGTTGAAGCATCCCCTAAGCAGCTTGAATGCCTGGGAGTGTGAGGGGAGGGCAGGAGCACGGGAGATGCTTCCCAGGCAGGTTTAATACAGATGGACTCATGGGAGGCTGTTCCTGCTCTGTGTGGAAGCTGGGCAGTGTCCAGCCCTTCTGTTGGTTTGTACCTACCAATTTCACCTGGCGTTTTCCATGCTAGGGCCGAGTTATTGAAAAACAGTAAATCCCCAGCCAAGCCAGAGCATTGCTTTTTCATTGTTATGGCAACACAGGCGGAGAGGAGTGAAGCTGGATCCTGGTGGCTGCTGGAAGGGGCCCCCACGAGCCAGTGGCACTTGACTGGAGCCCATCAGCAGCACCTCGGGAGCCAGCTGGCCCTTGGAATGGGAAGAGCAGGGCTGCCTTGCCAACGTTTGATGCAAGTTTATAATCTTTGTCCTTTATTTTCCTCCCAGGATCCCCGGAGCAAACACAAATTTAAAATCCACACCTACTCCAGCCCCACCTTCTGTGACCACTGCGGCTCCTTGCTGTACGGGCTCATTCACCAGGGCATGAAATGTGACAGTAAGTGGCAGGCAGGGGGGCTCTGGCTGCAGCACGGGGGGCTCAGGCACCCGGGGGGGGCTCAGGCACCCCGGGGCCCTGGGCTGCAGCCCAGAGCCTGCGCCCTCTGCCAGCAGTGTGGAGCTGCGGGGCTCTGAGTGCCCGAGGGGCTCGGTGGGCGCCTCCTCCCGCGGTGTGGGGAGCCCCCGGGGCTGCAGCAGGGAGAGGGGAGGGAAAGGCTGGGGTGGGGGAGAACCTCCCTGCGTCCCTCTGCAGCAGCATCCCCCACATCCCTCTGTGCGGCGTCCCCCCAGAGCCCCTCTCCAGAAGCACCCCCGCACAGCAGCCCCCGCAGCGTCCGCCCCCCGCGTCCTCCCCGGCATCCCCCCACGTCCCCCCGCAGCATCCCTGCAGCCTCGCCCGCCGCTCCGCTCGGCAGCGCTGGCTCCGAGTGACACCCTGTGGCCGTGGCCCCGCGCTGCCGGCGCTGCCGGCGCTGCCGGCGGGGGAATTGCTGCGCAGGGAGGAGAAAACGGGGGCTGGACGCGGAGGGAAAGGATGGAATCAGTAATTTTCCAAGTTAATCCTGTGTGTTCCTATTTAAGGGGACTGGGACACGCCGCGTGTGCCGGCGCTGGCGGCGGGAGCAGCGAGCTTGGCTGCTCCTTGCTCGGGGATGGGGAAGCTTGGCTGGCTGGGAACAGCAAATTCCTCAGAACCTTGGGAATCCTGCCAAGGGGAAGTGAACTGCCTTAAAATGTAAATGCAGATATATGCATCTTTATATAGAGCCGGATCTTGGTGCTCTGTGTGTGTGTACAGATACACAGGTGATTTTTAATGCCCCTTTTTGGCTCCTGGGGGAGCCAGCTGAGCACCCGGCATTGCACCCGGGGGTGATGGAACAGGATTTTAAGGAGTCACAGAACTGAAGCAGTTTAACAGGGCCCGAAGCCCTGGGGTCCCTCAGGCGGGACCCCGAGCTGCTGGCAGTGGGTTCTGTGCCCGGCTCTGCCCCGTGTTCACCCCAGAGCCCCTCCCAGCGTCCCGGTTCCAAGGGCAGGCGGGCTGTCCCAGAGCCCTGCCGGGGTGTCCCGGTGCCCTGCCCGGTGTCCCAGAGCCCTGCCCGGTGTCCCGGTGCCCTGCCCGGTGTCCCGGTGCCCTGCCCGGTGTCCCGGTGCCCTGCAGGGCTGTCCCAGAGCCCTGCCCGGTGTCCCGGTGCCCTGCCGGGCTGTCCCGGTGCCCTGCCGGGCTGTCCCAGAGCCCTGCCCGGTGTCCCGGTGCCCTGCCGGGCTGTCCCGGTGCCCTGCCGGGCTGTCCCGGTGCCCTGCCGGGGTGTCCCGGAGCCCTGCCGGGGTGTCCCAGTGCCCTGCCCGGTGTCCCGGAGCCCTGCTGGGTGTCCCGGAGCCCTGCCGGGGTGCCGAGCGTCCCCTTCTGTCGCACAGCCTGCATGATGAACGTGCACAAGCGCTGCGTGATGAACGTGCCCAGCCTGTGCGGGACCGACCACACGGAGCGCCGCGGCCGCATCTACATCCGCGCCGACATCGACAAGGACGTGCTCACCGTCGTAGGTAGGAATCCTGAAACACCGGCGGGACCGCGGGCGGGGACCCTCCAGCGCTTCGAGGCAGACAGTGCCACGGCTGCTTTCAGCCCCTCCCAGAGCCATGCCCGTGGATTACAGGGCCCTTTGCCCTCTCCTTGTTCCCCAAAGCCTCACATACACAGTGTTTGTACCCCTGCACCACCCCAGCACCTCCCACTCCCCGCTCTGGGTTAAAATGAGGCTCAAAGTCCTTCATGCCTGCACAACTCTTCTCTAGAACTGGGTCAGTGGTCCTGGACTGGGTCAGTGGTCCTGGACTGGGTCAGTGGTCCTGGACTGGGTCAGTGGTCCTGGACTAGGTCAGTGGTCCTGGACTGGGTCAGTGGTCCTGGACTGGGTCAGTGGTCCTGGACTAGGTCAGTGGTCCTGGATTGGGTCAGTGGTCCTGGACTGGGTCAGTGGTCCTGGATTGGGTCAGTGGTCTTGAAGGATGAAGTCAGAAGTCTTCATCACAGTGACCTTTCTACCTTCTCACTGCTGGCAGGCGTCCATGACCTTTTGGCACAGTCCAATCCCTCTGGCTTCATGATCAATTAGTACAGAATCCAGGTGCAGGTTTCCCCTGGTTTCCATTGGTTCTCCAGCGGAACCCATTGGTTTCCATTTCTCACTCTGATGTTCCATCTGTTTCATTTCTTTCTATGAACACAACTTAAACCAAGCACATAATGCCAAGCAATGCATCACCTAGCTCCAGCTTAAGCATCTAATAATCATTAACCTATCTTTGGTTTTTCCTAGCTTGCATCCTAATCAATATAAATTGCTTCTAACCCTTGGCTAAAATCTTGTCTCTTTAAAATCCCGCTTCAGGTACGTGTGTGCCCGCCGGCAGTGCCAGCAGCCCCAGCAGGGCAGGCCAAGGCTCTGAGCTCCTCCGGGCATGCTCCAGCCCTCTGGCAAGGCCTGACAGTGCCCGCGGGTTTGTGTGGCAGGCTGAGTGCAGGAAGGGGCTCCTGCCCACACGGGGCGCCCAGGCAGCTCCGGGCGCTGCGGCTCCGAGGGGCGGCCCAGCTGCCGCGGTTATTCCCGGATGAGTCAAAGCCAGGCTGTGAAGTGCCCCCTCTGTGCCCCTGCCAGGGCCGGGACCCCGGGCGGGGGCAGCCACGGCAGCGGCGGATCCTTCCCCGCCTTCCCAGCACCCTCGGCCGCCTCTCCCCGCAGCCGGGATTGCCGCAGCGCCACAGCCGGTGACACCCCCCGGGGCTGTCGCTCTGATGGGCGCTTGTCCCCCGGGGAGAGCCATCGGGAGCGTTCTCAGAAAAAATATCAACTTGTTGGAAATGTTAATGAAGAATTGAAAGAAGTTGTGGAGGACGTTATAATTTATTTTTCGTTGGATTTGTCCTTAAAGGAGAGCCCCAGTGCAGCAGGCAGAGCTATGTTTGCACAAGCCCTGCTTCCCAGGACCTTCCCAGGGTCGGGCTTGGTGATCTTGCAGGTCTTTCCCAAGGCAGCGATGCTTGGTTCGCTGCAGCCCTCCCCTCCCGCGGGCACACAGGCTCCTCTGCTCTGCTCTGTGCCTCCGGCTGCAGAGGAGCTCCCCAGCCCTCCGTGCAGCTGGATTCCCATCTCTTCAGCTGGTTTGAAAGGCTGTTTTATTTCTGGCCCGTTCTGGAGGTGTTGGTGAAAACGTGTCAGCTGTTGGCTTTTCCAGGAAGGAAGGGAAGCGTGCTGAGCTCTCCAGCTCTGGCGTGGAGCTGGCGAGGAGTGGGAGTGCTTGGGGAGAGGAGAGCTGGGCACGGGGGAGCCCAGGTGGCCCCAACGCCGTGCTGGCACTGCTGGGGAGCGGCTGCAGCCCTGGGGCAGCTCCGGGCCCTCTCAACAGGGACAGCGAGGGGCTGGAGCGTGGCCAGGGCAGGGAACGGGGCTGGGGAGGGAATGGAGCCCCAGGAGAGGCTGAGGGAGCTGGGGAAGGGGCTCAGCCTGGAGAAAATGGGAGCAGGAGGGAATTCTGGCTCTGCACAACTCCCTGCCAGGAGGGCACAGCCGGGGGGTCGGGCTCTGCTCCCGGGGCACAGGGACAGGAGCAGAGGGCACGGGGAGGGGCAGGGTGGATTTTGGGAGAATTTCCTCCGGGGAACGCTGCCCAGCCCTGGCACAGCTGCCCGGGGAGGTTTGGAGTCCCCATCCCCGCGGGGCTGTAACAGCCCGGGGGATGTGGCACTTGGGGACACGGGGCAGGGGTGGCCTTGGCAGTGCTGGAGCAGCGGCCGCCCTGGGTGGGCTCAGAGGAATTTCCCGACCCGAACAATTCCCGCAGGAGCCGGGGGGCAGGCAGCGGGCGGGGGCAGAGGCAGGCTGCCTCCGAGCAGATTGCTGGTGGGAAATGCCCTTTCCAGGCTTTCTGCAGGAATTCCAGAGCGGGGCGGGCGGGGGGCGGATTCCTGCCGAGAGGGGATGCGCGGGGGCGGGGGAGCAGCCCCGCAGCCGGGCGGGGGTGGCAGGAGCGCTGCCCGCGGTCAGCCCGGGCTCGGTGCTGCCGCTCGGGAAGCGGCGCTGCTGGGGATGGGGGAGATCCTTCGCTGTCTCCGCAGCTGGGGAGCGCTTGCCCGGGATTTTGGGGAGCGTTCCCGCGGCCGGAGCAGCCCGGCTGTGCCGCGCGGAGCGGGCAGGGCAGGGCCGGTGCCTGCAGGCGGCAGCACGGGCACGGCCAGCTCCGCTGCGATTTTCCTGCCGAGCTGACAAATGGAGCAGGGGTTTGCCGTGCGCTCTCCAGCTCTGCGCTTTTCTCTGCTCCTACTCTGCTTTGGTTTTTTGATGTTTTTGTTTTTTTTTTTTCCTTCTCTTTGTAAAGCCAGTGCTTCCCTCCCGATGGATTTTTCACAGAATCATTGAGTCCCGGAGTGGTTTGGATTGGAAGGGACCTTTAAAATTCATCTCTGAAGTTCATGGGCAGGAAGACCTTCAAGTATCCCAGGGTGCTACAAGCCAACCTGAGCAGTGCCAGGGGTGCAGGGGCAGCCACAGCTGCTCTGGGCACGGGGTGCCAGGGCTGCACCCCCGCCCAGAGGGGGATCCCTGCCCAGTATTTAGGATGTGGGATGTGTCTCTGGGGCCCTGGCGCAGGAGACAGACATGCAGGGGCAGGGCACTGCAAAAGCAGCTTCACAGTCCCTGTCCTGCCCTGGGCTTTGATCAGGCCTCTCATTAGCAGGAGAAAGCTGTGGGATAAGGCAGGAAACCCCAGCAGATGGAGGCGGCATCGGGGCACTGCCAGCTCTGCCTCCCAAGAGCAAAGCCTCCAGGGCAGATTATGCTGAGCCTGTCCTATCAAGGGCCGGGAATGCTGGGCCTGGAAAGGGAGGCTGGGAGGGCTGGGAGGGCTGGGAGGGCTGGCAGGGCTCCGGGCTGGGGGGGCAGCGCAGCCGCGGGGCTCCGGGCCGGGAGCCGTGCTGGGGCTCCCCTCAGAGCCAGCCCTGCCCACCACGCTCACCTGGGAGCCGTGTCTGTCCTGTCAGAGCATCCCGCGGCCCCCGCACCGCCCCTCAGGGGTGCAAAGCTGGAAAGGGATCGCGGCAGAGCTGCAGGGTTGATGCCGTGGGCTCGGGTGTGCGGAGCAGAGCGTGCCCTGTGCTCCTGCCTGAGGGACCAGCTCGGCTTCCCTGCTGTCCCTGGGAATGTCCCTGCCCGGCCCGGCCCCCCTGGCAGCCCTGAGCCCCCCGGCGCTCCTTCCCCACTCACCGGCCTGATGAGGGAAAACAGTGACCAAAACTGAAACCGATTATGCTGATTAGATAAATGAGCTGGAAGTGCGTTAATTAATAATCACCGGCCTAGGCAGATGCAGCCCTAATGAGTCCTGTGCCTTTTCCTTTGTACAAGCATGTGCAAATATATTCCTATCGGAGCATTAATTAAGTGTTTAAACTCACGAGGGTGTTAATGTGAGTGCTGGGGTTGCTCCTGCCCGGGGATGTTGGTGCTGCTGCAGGGAGGGAGGAGTGCTGCAGGTCAGCCTGGGAGCCCTCCCCTCTCCCAAATCCCACCCAAGAGCTGTGGAATCGAGGGCCAGGAGGGGTGATGGGCTGGGATGAGCGGGTGGAGCTCTGACCTTTAGGGAGCCAGGCTTCGGAAGGGTTTTTTTGCAGAGCCATAGAATCCTGGAATGGTTTGTTTTAGGGACCGGGCTGCTCCAAGCCCCTGAACCCTTCCAGGGCTGTGACAGCCACAGCTCCCCAGTGCCTTTTCCTCCGGAGGGCAGTGGGAAGCAGAACTCGCTGCTCCGAGCGGGCCCCGTGGTCCCTCGTGCTCAGAGGAGGGGCAGGATGTGCAGCCCACGGGAGGCACCTGCGAGCTGCAGCAGCGGGGCTGTTGCAGCTTCTTCTGAATTTCGCGTCAAAGGGAGCCCCGTGCGGCGGATTCAGGAAGGCACTCGCTGCGGTTTGTTTGCCCAGCGCATCGATCTTGCCTTCCCTCGAATCCCTGGGAGCCGGGGAAAGGCCTCGCCCTGCTCCCAGAGGCACGGGGAGCTCCTGGCCGTGCCCCGGGGCTGGCCCCTGCCTGGGGCTGCTTCCCCCGTTCCCCTGGGAGCTCTGGGGTCTCCTCCCAGCCACGGCTGCTGGGGGAGTGCAGGGATGTTCTGAATTATGGAGAAGCCACTGCCAGCTTGGCAGGGTAAATTATTCAGGTGTCCCTCGCCCGGCTCTGCCTGCCCTGGCCCTGGCCCTGCCGGGGAGGGTGGGTGACAGCCCCTCACCCAGAGGAGCAGTGTCCCCAGGGCCACGGGAGCTGTGTGGGGAGGGGGCACTGCCAGCACTGCCCCCCGGACCCCCCACTCCAGAGATGGCCAGGACTTGCCAACACCTGAGCACGGCCTGAGCCCCCGGCGGCCTCTCCTTGGCCACGCCTGGGACCCAGAGTGATTTAGGACTTGCTTTAAATGGGATCATAATATTCTTACTCATCACTGTTAATAATGATGTTACCGCTTCTTAATGATGCACAAAACTGTCAGGATATGAGAGATGTAAAACTATTTTACATCAAATTTAACTGTCAAATAAATGCCATAAATGTTGGCGAGGAGCACATCTCCCCTGCCGTGAGGTATGGCTGCTGTGCCGCTCCAGGTTTTTATTTTTCCTTCACTTAATTGTTGATTTCTGCTTGAAAAGTCAGGAAGTTTCTTAAGGTCAAGCAGAAGCATTTTGGGTTTTTTAAATGAATAGATAAAATTATTCCCATTAATGAAATTTTGAGGTCTGCACGCTGAGATAATAACACGAGGTAATCAAATCTCATGCTTCAGGGCATAAACTGATTAACTGCGAGGCCAGGAACGACTCCTCGTGTTCCTTAAAGAAGCCGAGGGCGGCCTGATAAACAACAGAGGGCTGCTCAGGAGTCTGCAGAGACGCTGTGCTGGCTGTAACGGAGCGGGGCCGCTTCCCTGTGACATCATTCCATGTGTCTGTCACATCATTCCATGTCTCCTCCCGGTGCGGGGACACCGGCCGGGTGACAGCCCCAGCCTCTGCAGCCCTGGGCTCCTTCTGCTGCTCGCGGGGGTTCCTCGGGTGTTCCTGGGGCAGGAGCAGGGCCAGGTCAGCAGCGGGGGCCACCCCCCCTCCCCTGCCCTGGCGCTGCCCCTCCTGGCACTGGCCGTGGGCTGTCCCCCCTGCCCTGGGCTCCCGCAGGTGCTGCAGGTGGCAGGGGCGCTGCAAACACCTTCCCATGATCGTTTGAAAGCCAGGAAGGTGATAAAGGGCAGGAAGAGCTCGGGGTGAGGGGGGGTGGGTTGTGGAGAGGCCCCGGCGCAGCAGGGCACTGGGGACATCATTCCCCATCCCATGGCACACCGGGGGTGCACAGGGAACCCCAGAGTGGTGGCACTGGGTGGCCTTTAGGGTCCCTTCCAACCCAAACCACTGGAGGAGTCAGTGATGCTGTGACAGCATCCCTGGAGAGGTCACTCGTGCTGCTGTCAGGGATGAAGCCAGAGGGGCTGTGGGGATGTGAGGATGTAGGGTTGTGGGGCTGTGGTGTTGTAGGGCTGTAGGGCTGTAGGGCTATGGGGCTGTAGGGTTGTGGGGCCATAGGGCTGTGGGGCTGTCAGGCTTTAGGGCTCTGGCTGCCACAGCTGCCTCCCCCAGTCCTGGGCAGTGCAGAGCTGCAGGGATGGGGCAGCCCGAGCTGCAGAGCTGCAGGGATGGGGCTGCAGAGCTGCAGAGCCGCAGGGATGGGGCTGCAGAGCTGCAGGGATGGGGCAGCCTCCCTTCCCGGCAGCCTCACACCTCTGCCTGTCTCACAGGCTGCTGTCAGGGCTGCCACGGTTGATAAATGGGCTCGTCTATAAAGGCAGAGTTGAGTTTTGGCTCCCGGTTCCGTTCCATGGAGCTGGAATGGGGCGGTGCTCCGGGAGGTGGCAGGTCTGGGGCAGTAATTCACTTCTCAAAACTCTCTTGTTCCCAGCCTGATCAGAAGTTCCTTACTGCTGAGCTGGGAACTGGGCAGTTGGTTTTTCTCTTCTGACCTCCTGTGGTGCTGCACACGCAGCTGGAGCTCTCTCCTCCTCCTCCTCCTCCTCCTGGGACGAGGGGCTGAAGCTGAGCCCCCCAGAGCCTCACAGCAGAGCTGCTGGTGGGCCTGCAGGGGTTCCAGGCTGTTCCCGACAGGGCAGGCCCTGTGTGCCTGATGCCTGTGCTGTGTGCACACCTGGGACGGGGCTCTGCTCTGCCCTCCCTGCACACAGCCTTTCCCCAGCTTATGGCTCGGCTCCATCCTGGCCCATCGGGTTTCCCATCTCTGACATCTCCTCAGCCTGGGGGAAGGCAAGCTCCTTCCCCTGGCAGACAGACCCTTTTGGACTTAATCTGGGCAAAGAGACTCAGCTCAGCCTGGCTGTATTTAATTTGTCCAAGCTGCAATCCAATTAGAGGCAGCTGAGTCACCTCAGGTCTGCTCTTCCCGCTCTGCTCCTGCTTCCCGGAGGAGATGCTGGCCCCAGGGCCGGGTGATGCTGCCCAGAGGACAAGTGGTGGTGCCACGGGCAGCCCCCAGGGCCAGGGCAGGGGCTCCAAGGGGCAGCTGGCTGCTGGATGTGGTGCTGCTGTGGTGCTCTGGGTGCTCCCACGCCAGCACCCTTGGGTGGCTGTTCCCACTCCTCCATCCCCAGGCCCCCACCAGTCAGGGCAACTCTGCTTCCCAAGGGGCAGGAGGAAACAAATCAGCTTTAAACTGCTTAAAACCGAGAGCAAACAACAAATCAGCCTGTCAGAGAGTAAAAATAATCTCCTGAGTCGACCCTGCAGCCTCCCCCATCCACGAGAGCCTCGTTTGCTCGGCGTTAATTATGTCGTTCCTCATGTAATGCCCATGTCTGCACAGATCCACTTTAATTCTGCTTTTAATCACTATTTTCACACTTACTCTTGGCACACAGGGAAGTTGTCAGTTGTTGGGTATTTTTATAGCTGGAATACTGAATTTAATCCTTTTTCTCTCCCCCAGTAAGAGATGCTAAAAACCTAGTTCCTATGGACCCTAATGGCTTGTCAGATCCCTACGTGAAGCTTAAACTAATCCCTGACCCCAAAAATGAAAGCAAACAGAAGACCAAAACTATCAAGTGCTCCCTGAATCCTGAGTGGAATGAGACATTTAAATTGTAAGTACAAGGAAAACGTTTGAATTAGTAAAGTGAATTTTCTCACCACCAAGAATTAATGTGACTTTATTTGCTCTGATTTAATTATTCAGAGGCATTGAGCTGATTCAAGTGAGAAATGATCCTTTTTGTTCTGTAAGTGACACAGAGGCACTCAAAGCTCTGCCCTGAGCCCGCTCAGAGCGGAGTGTGTCAGGGCAGGAGCTCCCTGCTCTCCATGGGAATCAGTTGTGCCTTGGAAATGAAATACTGGAGACCTCAGCAGCCTTGAGGACCCTCCCTCCCCTTGGCACCGAGTCCTGGTGGGGGGACAGGGGGGTGGGAAGGGCTGCCAGGATAAACCCAGCCCTTCTGCCTTCCTCTCTTGCAGCCAGCTGAAGGAGGCAGACAAGGACAGGCGGTTGTCAGTGGAGATCTGGGACTGGGATCTGACCAGCAGGAATGATTTCATGGGCTCCCTGTCCTTTGGCATCTCTGAGCTGCAGAAGTCGGGCGTGGATGGCTGGTGAGCTGGGATTGTTTTATGAGCACCGTGGACACAAAGCAGCACAGGCTGTGTGTAGATGGGAGCGTGGCAGCCCCTCAGGCCTCGCCAGCAGCACCTGTTCCAGCTCCACGGGAGGCTCTGCTGCACCTCTGGGGCTGCTGAGGGTCCCTGGTGCCCTGTGAGGGTGTCTGTGTGGCACCCAGGGGTGCCAGGGCAGTGTCTGAGTGCCCAGCATGGACCGGCTGTGTGTGACCTCTCCACGGCCTGGGGCTGGGGCTGTGGGGCTGCTCCTTCCTGGGCACACCAGGGTCCCAGGGCTGCCCTGCCTGAGGCTGTGCTCCCAGGGCTGCCCTGCCTGAGGCTGTGCTCCCAGGGCTGCCCTGCCTGAGGCTGTGCTCCCAGGGCAGCCCTGCCTGAGGCTGTGCTCCCAGGGCTGCCCTGCCTGAGGCTGTGCTCCCAGGGCTGCGGGGGCTTCCCTGGGCGTGTGCAGGGCTGCCAGGGGCTGTGGGGGTCCCCTCTGCGCTGGGGCTCCTGGCTGAGCTCCTGGGCTGTGAGGGCTCTGCTCAGAGCAAGGGGAAGCACAAGGTGTGTAACTGCAGCTGCTGGTCACCCCCGAGGCCTGCACCTGGCCCAGGCTCTGCAGCCCCCTGAGGGGTCCCCCAGTTCCATTCCACCCCCCCAGCAGGACATGTGCTCCTTACTGCCCTGGATTTCCCCCAGGCACTGGTGCCTGGGAGCTGTGTTACCTGTCCATGGCCAGTGAAATCATTGCAAAGGGATGTTAAATGTCTTTTGGAAATCTTTTGGAAACCAATCCCTGCACGTAGTCAAGCTGAGGGAGTACCCCAGGCTGGTTTTCCCACCATGGAGGCAGGACACGTCTCCCCGAGAGCAGAGAATGGAGAGGAGGAGGAGGAATCAGCTGGGTTGGGTGCCCACACTGTGCCACTCTGGCTCCCACTGCTCTCCAGCCCCTCCTGCCCCACGGAGCTGGGGACAGTGTCTGGCACAGTGGCCCTGGTGGGGCAGGGCTGCTCCTCTGGAGCTCTCCCTGCCCCAGCATTCCCAGCCACCCGAGGGTGCCTGTGTGCCACGCACTGCCAGCCCCTGACACAGCCCAGAGCCTGAGCGTGTCCCAGCCTTTTAAGAATCATGTACCTGCAGATCTAAGTAATTTTCCTTGTCACAGTGCTGGCTGGAGTAAACTGAAGGAGAAGGAGCTCTGATCCATATTTCATATCTAAACAGCTGCAGTTAATGGAGAAAACAGGCTGGAAGGCAGAGCCTGTGCCTGTGCTGTGCACACAGGGCTGTTCCTGCAGCCGCCTCTGGGGTTAGACCCGGCCCAGATCCACCCTGGGTGCAGAGCTGGGCTGTGCCCCCTGCAGGGTGAAACTCCTGGGATCGGAGTGGCACTTCCATGGCTTCTGATAACTGAGCTTTTCTCCTCCTTTGGAGGAGTTCCTGTCTGTGTGCCCGGGGAGGGCAGTGCCAGCCCGGCATGGCACGAGCCGTGTGCTGTCCTCGGGGGGCAGCTGATGGAGGGGCTCTGCCCACGCCTGTGCCCGTGGCTGTCACGGGGAACACGAGTTTGTCTGTGGGTTTGGGGTCGGGATTGGTTTGGAAGCAACGCCAGGGCTCTGTGGGCCCAGCCCTGCAGGCAGTGGATGCACTCCAGGCTGTGGGGGTCCCCAGCACAGCGAGGGTCCCAGGAACACCCCCGCAGCCACTGAGGGTCTGGGGCGTGCTGAGGGGGGTGGTTTGGGGGCTCTGCTGCCCTGGGGAGGGGTCCCCTGGGTGCTGGCTCAGCAGAGCAGAGCTCCTGCCCCCCTGCAGCCCCTGACCCCTCTGTCCCTCCAGGTTCAAGCTGCTCAGCCAGGAGGAGGGCGAGTATTTCAACGTCCCCGTGCCTCCCGAGGGAGAAGAAGGAAACGAGGAACTGAGGCAGAAGTTTGAGGTGAATGGATTTTTCTTGCACTCGGGGGTTTTCCTCACTGCCTGCCTGCCCTGCCCTCTGCAAGGGACTTTCCCTGCCAGCTCCTCCCTGGCAGTGCAGGGGACGTGGAGCAGGGTCCAGCTCCCCAAAGAGGCCCCAGGGAGAAATGTCTATTTACTACTTAATAAGCCATGGAAGTTTTTGCTGAATGAATGATGCAGACATTGCTGAATTGGCAGAAATTTGTCGTTTTTCAGTGTAGCTGAAGCCTCCACAGAGCCCTGGGAATGAGTATGGTACATCTGGAGACTCACATGCAATGAGCCATACAGAAATAAGAGATTGCCCTTATGGTTCTCAGCATGAACTCCATAACTGTAGCAGAGACTGGAGAGCCAGCTCCTGTTCTCCTTCCTTTTTTATCTTATTTATACACAACTTTCCTGAACACCCAAGGAAAGGCAGTTCCAGTACAAGGGCTGGCTACAGCCAACGGGCTTTGGCTGTCCACAGAACTGACAGCTGCCTTTTATTGTATTCCACGATGTTCCAGTGGTGGCAGAATGGCCTGGGCAGGCAGATGATGAGTTTGGCCAGAGCACACCTGTCCCCTCACCCTGCTGGGTGTTCCCCACTCCTCCCGTGGGGAGGGTGGGTGTCTCAGGCAGGGAAGCCCCTTCCAGCTGGTGCTGGCAGTGAGGGGTGGGGTGTGCTGGGCTGGGGCACAGCCCTGCTCACACCAGCGGTGTGTGCAAATCCCAGAGCCCCTTCCTCAGCTCTGCAGTGCAGGAGCTGCTCCACGCTCAGAGGTGCTGCAGGTGACCTTGAGTGGGGAATTCTGCAGCCTGGAGAACCCTGTGAGCAGCAATTAGCAGCAGCAGGGGCTGGAGCTTCCCCGTGAGGAGCTCTCTGGAGGGGCTGGCAGCAGCAGCCAAATTGAACCGCCGGGATCGGGTTAATGGAATTTCACGCTAGGCTGAGCTCAGCACAGGCCTCACACTGCCACACGCCTCTGGAAATTAAAGGGGAATAGATTGGGAGAGAGCTTTTAGGGGAGGAGGAGCAGCACATCACAGCCCTGGCCTGGGAGGAGGCACCGGGCCACTGCTGGGGTCTGGTGTTTAAAAACAGGGGGGCTTGAAAATGAGGGTCCTCAGTGAGCAGCTGGGGGGCAGGAGGGGCTGTCTGTCTGTCTGGGGGGCAGGAGGGGCTGCCTGTCTGTCTGGGGGGCAGGAGGGGCTGCCTGTCTGTCTGTCTGGGGGGGCAGGAGGGGCTGTCTGTCTGTCTGGGGGGCAGGAGGGGCTGCCTGTCTCTTTGGGGGGCTGTCTGTTCTGGACTGTTCCAAATGGATTTGTGGCTTCCTCTGTGATTCTCTGCAGTGTCAGATACAGTCACAGAATATCTCAAATGGAAGGGACCATAGGGCAATAATGGATGGATAGCTGGATAAAAAGTCCCATGTTTTACCCTAATATATTTATATTCACCCCTCTTTTCTGGTGAGGTTAGAGACAGAAGCCAGTTTGTGCCCCACACGAGCTTGTTTAGGGCTGTTTGCCATGCTTTGGGTGGCTGGATGTGCTGTAGGGTCCCGTGGCAGGCTGCTTGTCCTGCTGGCACAGGGACAGGGGTGGCCACGGGCAGAGGTGATTCCCAGTTGCTCTGGCAGAGGGGAACTGGGAAGCAGCTGAGCAGTGCCCTGTGCCAGGGCTGGTGACCTCCCCAGTGCCTTTCCTGGTGCTGTCCCCATCATCATTCCCAAGGAAAAGGCTCCCAAAGCTCGGGGTGGTTTTAGGCTGGGAAAGAGCTGCTGAGGTGGCATTTTGGGACCCCCCCCCGGGTTTCTGATGCTCATTCTCCCTGCCCCATCAGTCACGTCTTCTCTTCCTCCCTGCCCCATCCCCACCCTTGCAGAGAGCCAAGATTGGAACCGGCTCCAAGGCTGCAGATGAGAAGACAAGAAATGCCATTTCCAAATTGGACAACAACGGCAGCCGGGATCGGATGAAGCTCTCGGATTTCAACTTCCTGATGGTGCTGGGAAAAGGGAGCTTTGGGAAGGTGAGGCTGCCCTGGGCTCTGTCTGCGTGGCACACCTGGTGACTGGGAGCACTGGTGCCACGGTGCCCAGCTTGGTCCCCCGTGTCAGTGCAGGGAGCCCCAGAAGTGTCTGCTGAGACCAGCACAAACCCATCCTTTGGGGAAGTAGGGGATGAGCTGCGTCTTTAAAGCTCTTTTTTATTTGCTTGGGGTTTTCTTCCTCTCTACAAATACATGGGAACATTTTAATTAACTTCCCAGACCGGTTGTGAGTGGTAACAGAATTTCATTCTCCTGATAATTATGTGACTTGGAGCCTTCATTTTTCTTGGGGTCTTGCCAAGTCTCCTGATTTCCATTCGGGATCCCAGTGCTCCAGGGAATGCTGGGGCCCTGCAGGAGGTGGGTGCAGTGTTGCTGGCGTGGTGGCTGGCCCAGCCCCACTCTCATTAGTGAACTGCCCTAATTGCAGGGGATGTTTTTGTGCCTGCAGGCTCCTTGCTCGGGCAGGCAGCGGAGATGGGGAGGGTGTGCAGGGCTGCTGCCCTGAGCACAGGGGTGCAGCAGGAGCATCCCTTCTGCTGGCACTGGAGCTTTGGGAGGTCCAGCTGCGGGGTTTGCTCCCTCTGCAGAGCTGGAGAGCTCAGAGATCCTCGGGAGCGTTTGTGACAGACAGGGAGCGGGGAGGTCCTGGCGGTCCCCAGCCCCCCGAGCCCCAGCCCTGCACCCTCTGCTGTGGGTGGGCGTCCTGGGCAGCAGGAAAGCCCCGTGCCTCGTGCCCGTGCTGCTGTCACACAGAAATGTCCCCTCTGCCCCCCCTCCCGACGCCTCATCCCTTTCAGAGGCAGCGCCTGGCATCTGGAGACTCCGTGCTTGTGCCGTGTCCCCCGCCGCCTTCTTCCCTCAAATTTGAGAAACATTAGCGAATTCCTCAGTCGGCTCTGCCTTATATAAGGGAATGTGTGACAGAAACTGTTCCCTGGAACAGAATGTTATAAATATGCTAATTAGCGCTAATTAAAACAGCACGTTGGTTTCTCCGGGTGGATGCAGCCTCGCCCTCACGTGTGCCTGCGCTTCCCCAGGCGTCCCTGCTGCCCCGGCATCCCGGCACGGGGACGCCCAGGTGCCACGGCTCCGTCCCCGCCTCCTGCGCTCGCCAGCGGTGCCAGATGTGCGGGAGGAGCCGGGCAGAGGTGCCTGGGGGCGGGAGAACAGCCCAGCTCCCCGCCGTTCCCCAGCCCCTGGTGTGCCCAGCAGCTGCTGGTGCCCATGGCACTGCCATCCTTCTCCAAGGCTGGCACCGTGTCCTTCCCTCCCCTGGGCTGGCACCTGCTCCTGTGCCTGGCTGCCTGCTGCCAGCCTCCCTCCTGCCAGTCCCTGCTGGCTGGGAGAGCTCTTGGAGCACGATGGCCCTGTTTTAGTCAGCCTCTGTCTGTCTCCTTTAACCCTTTGGCACCCTTTGGTATTTTTCCCTCCCCACGCTCAGCTGCCCAGGGTCAGGAGCCTCAGTGCACTTTGACAAACTTGCCTCCTCTGTGCTCAGAATATCTCCAGTTCTCACGCTGGAGCATTCCCAAACAAATACCCTATATTACAGGAATAAATCAAGTTAAATATCAGCTTTTTTTCTGCACCAATAAGAAGTTAAAAAAGAATGCAATCTGCTTCCCAGCGAGTGTGCTGGCAGATGGAGGTCCCCCGAGGCAGGCAGCCGGTTCTGGGGGTGGGAACGGCTTGGGAAAGAGGGGCTCGGGGCTGTGTGCCCCTGGCTCGGCCTGTGCAGCCCCAGGACACGATGGGCACGATGGCCCTGCTGCTCTGGGGTCCCTGGGGCTGGTGGCAGCTCCACGGGGCTGGCACGGGCAGGGAGAGGCTCCCAGCGAGGGAGGCAGCGCTTGGCACAGCCCACCCTGGCTTGGCTTTGCTGTATTATAAATAGAGGAAAGTGAAATTGGGTGCCTTGCTCATATTTTTGCAGCTGATCAGTCTGTTGTGCTCTCGAGCTGTCGGGCTTTGGGGGTTTGTGTTGTTCTGCTGAGCAGGGTGGAGCCTTTGGCCGCTGCACTTCTGGGTTCCAGTGTAGCTTTTTTTTGGTTTGGTTTTTTTTTTTGGGGTTTTTTTTTTTTCTTGAGTTGAGATTAAATGAGTGAAACAGTTTTTTTGTTTGGACTCAGATGTTTATTTATTTTTTTCTGTATTACAGTCTCACAAACTGTGAATTCTACAGCACTTCTAGATAACAAACTAAAAATGGTGCCCCCATCTCTCTCTCTACAAGGCCTTTTAAGGATAAACTAATTAAGAAATGGCACCTGAATTATTTTTACTTTTAACCTAATAACCAACCACCCATGGCCTGCAATGTGGACTTTGCTATCCAGTTAGAAAATCCCAGCCAGACCCATGAAGAAGAAGGTGAAAAAAGACTGACCTCCACCCTAAAAACTCTCTTGCTTTATATATATTACTGTAGTCAAAACCCTTAAACTCTAAGTTTTCTACTATGTGATATTACACACTTTTATTTAAACTACACACCCATAATCCCAGTTCTATTATTTAAATTCAGAAGCCAGGGATGGCCTCCAGCAGCTTTTGCATTTACCGCAGCCCACTCTGCTGTCACTGCAGGGCAGGGGGAGCC
Organism: Cettia cetti; assembly: GCA_013401135.1. Classification (NCBI taxonomy): domain Eukaryota; kingdom Metazoa; phylum Chordata; class Aves; order Passeriformes; family Sylviidae; genus Cettia; species Cettia cetti. The sequence continues at coordinate 20,895 of VZUI01038557.1, read as the reverse complement.
CCAGCCTCAGCAAGGTCCCAGCAGGGCAGCAGCAGATGCCAGGCTCAGGGGCTCCCTGCTTTAGTGAACTTTCCTCTGACAGGGTTGTGGGTGGCAAGGCAGGCCTGTATATAACTGATATTGTATATAATGCTCTTACACTCAGGTAACAGGTTTAATTTTCCACCAAAATATGTTCCTGGGGTGGTTACCACTTCTTTTCCACAAATTTTGAGCAGCCAAAGTACTTCTGCTTTTATCACCTAAAAATCAGCTCTGGTTTTAGCACCTGGGAGTGGCGCCTTGTAAAGCTCAGCTTGTGTGAAGTGGTGACAAACGGAGGCAGTGAAGCAAAGCAGTTCCCTTTGGGCAGAGCCACCAGGGAGGGCAGAGGTGCAGACAGTGTGTGAGGCAGCTGTGTCTGCTGCCCTGGCACAGAAACAGGGCTGGGAGAGACCTCAGAGATCACCCAGGACCACCCTGCTGTGGGCAAGGGCATCTCCCACTGCCCCAGGCGGCTCCAAACCCCACCCAGCCTGGCCTTGGGCACTGCCAGGGATCCAGGGGCGGCCACAGCTGGTCCCAGTGCCTGCTCCGTCTGGGTTCCATCCCAGCATCACAACGAGCTGCTCTGGGTTCCCGGTGTTCTTCAAGGATCAGCAGGTGAATAAATCCCATCCCAAAGCCCCTGACACAGCCACAGCTCTGGGAGGGGAATGGGACTGTCAGAGCCTTCTCCAGGGCACTGAGGAGCCCAGGGCCAGGCCCAGCTGAGCCTGACAAGCAGCGTGTCCAGGACACGGGGCTCCTGTGGGGTGGCAGCTGCAGCTCCCCTGGGGGCTGTGAGGGGACACTGTGGGATTTCAGCTCAGGGCACTGTAGATCCCCGTGGCTCCAGTGTGCTGTCCCTGTGCAGGTGATGCTGGCAGAGAGGAAGGGCACGGACGAGCTCTACGCCGTGAAGATCCTCAAGAAGGACGTGGTCATCCAGGATGATGACGTGGAGTGCACCATGGTGGAAAAGCGTGTCCTGGCCCTCTCGGGGAAGCCTCCCTTCCTGACCCAGCTCCACTCCTGCTTCCAGACCATGGTAAGGGCTGCTGGGCCCCACCAAGGGGCGTGGTGGACTGGGGAGCCTGAGCCCTGGGAGCCTGACACTTTGGAAAATGGGTTGGGGTGCTGCCCAAGGCGGGGCTGGACAGGGCTTGGAGCAGCCTGGGACAGTGGAAGGTGTCCCTGCCCTGGATGGGCTTTGAGGGCCCTTCCAACCCAAACTATTCCAAGATTTTATGTTCTCTGTACACCACTGCACTTGCCAAAGGAATTGTGAGTTCTGTGCCTTGGCAGCCTCACACCTTCTCCAGTTCACTGGCAAAAGTGCCTCCAGGGCCGAGCTGTGGCTGCGTGACAGGGAAGTGCAATGCACAAGAGCTGCCCCCGAGGTGTGCTCAGCAGGGAGCTGCTGCTGGCATTACAGGTGATGTCCCAGCCCCCCAGGTGCCCCCAGGCCACAGCATCCCTTGTGGTCCAATAGCAAAGTGCTGCACTTGTTCCCAGGACTCATTCCTCCGATCAAAGCCCTGAGCAAAGGGAGAAACCCGATCCAAACTGCAGGAAATCCACTTTTCCAGGAGTGTGTGGTTGGGTTTGTATGAGTCAGGAGTGCAGAGGGGGACAGGGGACCTTTAACACAATCCCTGCCCGGCCCTGGAGCAGCCTGTGAATGAGAATGTCCAGGCACACGTCAGTGGGAGCCGGCAGAGGGAATCAGCAGAGTCCTTTAGAACGATGACAATGCTTTCCAGGAGGATTACATTTTAATATTACCCCAGAAATTTCATTTACCAAACACATTGAGTGTATTTAAAGCCTGCGGCCCCGGCTTTGCAGCACAGCAATCAGAAAGTGGCAGCAGCAGCTATTTCACACAGCATCTCCCTGGCATCTGAAGTGAGTCAGCGCGGGATTATTCCTGGCAGACCCATAGTAGCTTAATAGTAATCGTATTTGTAATGTAATCAAAATGTATAGCAGGGTGTATTATCAAAGGCTGGCACAAAGCACTTTGATTTCTGGGAGCACAGGCCAGAGCACAATTCTCTGCCGGGGCTGTTGGCTCAGCAGCCTCGGGAGAGAGAAAAGCCCTGAATCTGCCTTTCCAAGGAAAGGGGGAGATGGGCAAGGAGAGAGCTCCTGCCCGGGGCTGGAGGGCCAGAGGTGCCTGTGCCGGGGGATCTGGGGTGCTCTGAAAGGTCCCAGGTCAGAGCCTGGGCTCTGGGAGGGGGCTGAGCTGGGGGTCCCCAGGTGAGCTGTGCCTTTGCTGTGACCTCTGGGGCACGGCAGTGAAGGGCACAGCAGCCACAGCCACACTGAGATGGTGAATCACAGAATCCTGGAATGGTTTGTGTTGGAAGGGACCTTGAAGATCATCCATGGGCAGGGGCACCTCCCACTGTCCCAGGCTGCTGCAGCCCTGCCCAGCCTGGCCTTGGGCACTGCCAGGCACTCAGGGGCTGCTCTGGGCACCCTGTGCCAGGGCCTGCCCACCCCCCAGGGAGGGATTTCTCCCCCATATCCAGTAAGGTGTGGATGGGGAGCGTGGCTGCTGTCCAGGCTCTGCCTCTTGTTGCCAGCGAGCAGCCAGGCAGGGATGGAGCAGTTAATTACAAGGGCACTGAGAGCAGCCCTGGGAGCATCATCCCGGCTGCCCGGGGCCGGGGGAGTGCCACCAGCTCCACGCCAGCCTCTGCAGTGGATTTACATCTCCGTGCTGCTGCTCAGCGGCTCTGGAGGCTCCAGACTTGGCCAGACGCCGTCCCTTGAGCACGGGCAGGAGCCAGGACAGCTCCGTGCCCGTCCCTGCTGCCCGCAGCCCCTGGGCAGCCCGGCCACCTGCCCGCTTTAGTCACTGCCTCCCCTGGAGCAGCCCTCCCTCCCCCTCCCGGGGCAGGAACGCTCCGCTCCTGCTTTTAGAGCTCAGCTGGCTCTTTCAAGAGCCCGTCTTTTTAATATTCTTCCTCCTTGAAGCAGCCCGATATATTTAGGAGGCAGCTGCAGCCGAGCCCGGCGCTGCTCCGCTCTGCCGCGGCTGTCACGGGCTGGCTGCCGCCGCGGTGGCTGCTCAAGGTGACATTGCCACACGCGGGGGTGGCCGGGCCCTGCCAGGGCTGCCCTGCACACGGGGGGGGCTCCCCAATCCCCAGGCAGCTGGAAGCCGAATTCACGGCTCCATCCCATCAGTGCCTCGAGCTCTGCACAGCCCCACTGCCCCTGTGCTGCTGCTGTGACCCCCGGGGGTGCCCCACAGCCAGGGGTGTGCAGGGGCAGCACCTGCTGAACCCCAGCTCCTCTGGCTGGGAAATGCTCTGGGGGTGCTGACCCCAGCTCCTCTGGCTGGGAAATGCTCTGGGGGTGCTGAACCCCAGCTCCTCTGGCTGGGAAATGCTCTGGGGGTGCTGAACCCCAGCTCCTCTGGCTGGGAAATGCTCTGGGGGTGCTGAACCCCAGCTCCTCTGGCTGGGAAATGCTCTGGGGGTGCTGAACCCCAGCTCCTCTGGCTGGGAAATGCTCTGGGGGTGCTGAACCCCAGCTCCTCTGGCTGGGAAATGCTCTGGGGGTGCTGACCCCAGCTCCTCTGGCTGGGAAATGGGTGGCTGCTGACCCCAGCTCCCCCAGCCCTGGTTGTGGCAGGCTCAGTGCTCCAGCTGCAATCTCTTGTGGGCTCCCTGTCCTTCCTGTCTGGAAATCAGGGCAAGGCTTATTTCAGGAGGAAATGAGCAATGGGAAATGTTTTATTACGTAATGCTGCCAACCTGCAGCTCCCGCAGTGCTCCAGCCTCTGTGTCCTCCCTTCCTCTCTGGGTGGGATGGGGCAGCCCGGGGCTGTCACTGCAGGCCAATGTCACTGCGGGCCCTTGTCCCCAGTCCCTCTCCAGCTCTCCTGGAGCCCGTTTAGGCCCTGGCAGGGGCTCTGAGCTCTCCCTGGAGCCTTCTCCTCTGCAGGTGAACATTCCCAGCTCTCCCAGGCTGGCTCCAGGGCAGAGGGGCTCTGGGAGCAGCTCTGGGCTCCTCTGGGCTCACTTAACCCCATGTGAACGTGACCAGAGTGACCCCTCAGCCCAGGCTGGAAGGAGTGAGGAGAGGGGTGCAGCCCCCCCTGCCTCCCCAGCCTGGCCAGGGCTCCCCTGCAGCCCTGTGCACCCCCAGGCTGCCATCCTGAGGGGGGCTGGGGGTGCCACACGTCCCTGCTGCTGCTGGGCCGGTGGAGCTTGGTCCCCATGGGAGCTGCTCTTGTCTCCTGGGCATCCCCTGACTGGAGCCATGGAGTGCCTGGGGAAATGCCAGCAAGGACCTGCAGAGCAGCACTCTGGAAATGGCTTCTGTCAGGAAGAGCAAAGGTATTCCTGGGGAGTGAAAAACCTTTAGGGATCCCTCCACTCGCCTTCTCCAGCGGATCTGACTGCAGAGGGGCAGAGCTCCAGTCCTGGGCATTCCCAAGGAATTAATCCTGATGCTCTGTGTGAGCAGGAGCCCCTGCAGCCCCTGGGGAGGACAGGGATGATGACTGCACTTCCCTGGAGCTACAGACTGAGCTGCCAGTCACCTTGGCTCCTGCTCCTGACCCCTGCAGGGTCCCTGCTCTGATCATCCTGGTGCTGATGCTTGCTTCTTTTCCTTCAGGACCGCTTGTATTTTGTGATGGAATATGTGAATGGTGGGGACTTGATGTACCAGATCCAGCAGGTCGGGAGGTTCAAGGAGCCCCACGCTGTGTAAGTGCAGTGCTTTGGCACCTTTGGGGTGGGTATGGCTGGGCCTGTGTCACAGGCTGCAAACAGAGCCCAAGGCACAGACCTGGCAGGGCAGCTCCTGGGCAGAAATCAGGAATGGGAAGATGCAAAACTCTTTGCCTGATGCTGGTGCTCCACCTCACCCTTGGGGCATATTGTACTTTTAAGTAATTGAGCTAAATAGATAAATTTGGGTAAATAATGGCGCAAGGCAGGGAGGTCTGGAGGATTTCTGGGAGACACCAGGCCTCTGCTCTGCCTGGTCCTTTCCCAGGGGATCAGAGGGACGTTGGGTTTGGCTCCTCTGCCAGCATGGCCAACCCAAGGGACAACTGGGGGCTTTTGGCTCCTGTTCCTTGAGAGCTGGGCAGGGCTTGTTCCTGGAAGCCTTCAGATGCTGACATAAAACCCCCAAACCCTGAGCAGAGCCCGGTGGGCTGAACCAATGTCTTGTCTCTGGCAGAGCCCTGTGAGAGCCCTTGGGACATTCCCAAGTGCCAGTGGTGGCAGCCCCTGCTGGCTCCGGGAGCAGGGGTGGCTTTCCAGGCTGCACTGCCGGCGTGTCCTGAGGAGCAGCCCTGCATGCAGCTCTTGCTTAATTTGTGTAACCAGAGGTGACAGTCCCCAGCAGCCTGGTGGCATCGCTGCCCGGTGCCAGCTGAGGCTGCCTCGGGTCATCCTGCTGTGATCCTGCTCTGGAATTTCTCTGCCGTGGCTGCCTTGTCCTTTGGTCCCATCTGCCTGACGCCTTTCCTTCACTGCCATCCGATTGGGGAGGTTTCCGTTTATCTCCTTTAATTATCAGTCTTCCTTTTAAACTCCTCTTTCAGATTCTACGCGGCAGAAATAGCCATCGGGCTCTTCTTCCTGCAGAGCAAAGGCATCATTTACCGGTAGGTGAGCGGGCTCCTCCTCCTCCTCCTCCCTCCCTTCCCCTGGCTGCAGCCGGGCCCCGGGCGGAGCGCTGCTCCGGGGGTCCCGCCCTGCCCGTGCCGGGGCCGGGGGCTGGCAGTGCCCACAGGGGGAATGGCAGGATCCTTGGGGCTGGAAAAGACCTGCGGGATCGCTGAGCCCGTGGATGGGATGTGTCCGGAAGGGAGCTGGGAGCCGCGGCTGCCCCTGCTTGGGGGAGGTTCCTGCTTTACCCCGCTCGGCGGGGAGGCAGCTCTGGCTCTCCCCTGGCCCTGGTCCGTGTGCTCCTCTGCACACTGCACAGATGCTCCCTGGCAGCCTGGCCCGGCTCCCGGCCCCGGATTTGGCTGCTGGGCGCTGCTCTCCCCCATTGCCGCTGGAGCCGGCGCTTGCCGTGGCTGGTTCGAGCTCTGCAGCGCCACTGTCGCTTCTGCTTCAGCCGCTGAGGCTTCTTTGCCATTCCCAACGTGATTCCAGCACCCAGAGGTGGCTGGGTCACTGCCATGTGTGGGACCAGGCTCACAGGCTGCTGGTTGAGCTCTGGAACCAGCGTTCACTGCTCTTCCTGCTTGGGAGAATTCCCAGAGCCCAGGGCGGAGCAGAGCATCCTGATGAGTGTCAGATTCCATTAAGTGCTCTGTAAAGGGAGATGCCAACAGTGCTGCTGGAGTCAGGAGATGCTAAAGATGAAAGAAGTGGAACAAACTTGACGTGAGGGCTGTTTTTTGCCATCAGCTGCTACAGACAGATTCTAGGTCTGTTGGTCCCCAGTGGCTCTGCTTCCCTCCCCTCTCTGAATCCCGATCCCAGCTCATGTCCGTCTGCTTTGGACTGTCAGGGTTCTGAGCACTGACATGATAATTAGAAAACACAGCCTTAAACCCAGCAAGGATGTATGAACTGCACCCAAATACCCAGTGCTTGCTACAAAAGTGTCCTTGGGGCTGGAGCATCCACCTCTGGAGTGGTGGCTCAAGGCTGGGATTCGGATCCGGGGATCAGCGCTTGGATCCGCCTCTGCAGCTGCTGCAAAGGAGCAGAGCTACCACAAACAGCTCTCCTGGGGGTGAGGATCAGAGGGAAACACAGCTGGTTTGTATTTTGGGGGAGCAGAGCACGGGGTGAGGCAGGGACTTGTGCTGAGTAGGTGCTTCTCCATCACCAGAGCTCTAAGTGCACTTTGATTTTCACGGGAGCAGAAGAAAAAAATCGATTAAATCCATCTCCTGCCAGATGCGTGTTTTCCATCGCACACTTCAAAGCACCGTGCCCAGCACGGCATTCCTGTGGCTTGAAAGCAAAATCAACGCTCCATCCTGACAGATCCCTGACTCCTTTTTAGTGATTTCCCAAACATTATCCTACAAAGGGTCTGGGTGTGAGACGCGGGCGGGGCTCCGGGAGACTGGCCCTGCCGTTGTGTCACGGCTTTGCTGTCGCCCTGCAGAGACCTGAAGCTGGACAATGTGATGCTGGACAGCGAGGGCCACATAAAGATCGCTGACTTTGGCATGTGCAAGGAGAACATCTGGGACGGGGTGACCACCAAGACCTTCTGTGGCACTCCGGACTACATCGCGCCCGAGGTACGGCCGGGGAGCCTGTGCAGCTCCTGCTGCTCCCTCCCCGGGGGGACCTGGCTTTGGGCAGCTGGAACAGGAATGGAATTCACCATCAGCCTGCAGAGTTCATGCCCTTGGCACTGCCCATCCCCAAATCCCTCTCAGGGAACAGGGGTGCTGGATCTGCCTCCCTGTTGTGCCGTGTCCTGCTTCCACCTCCAAGAGCAGCACATCCTCACGCTGCTCTCCCTGCAGTGTGTTTTCCCTCTCTGGGGGTTTTTCCCGTGCCCATCCTGCTGGCAGCTCTGTGCCTGTTCTGTCCTTGGCATGCCCAGACCCACAGCAGGTTGCTCCTCACTTGTTCCCTTGCTCCTGGAAATGACAAACCCAGGAGCTCAGCCCTGCCCCTCACCGTGTGTGATAGAAGCTTCCAGCACAACATGACCAGTGAGAAACAGGGGATTATCAGTGGACAGTATTTTCAAGTGGAGTGGAAATCCTGAGGTCTCTCCAGCTCAGTGTTTGCAGTGAGGGGCCGTGTGTCTGATGGGGAGAGGCTCCCCATCCATGGCTCTAGAATCCCACAAAATGACTTAGCACGTGGTTATTACTGATGAGATAGTCACACATTACATTTCCATGAAGTGCTGCATGGGCACAGTTTAATGCCAGACTTGTGAAATTCAGAGGAGTAATTATTCTCAAATGTCTGTTCCCTTCACTTAAAAATACCCCTCTAAACTCTTGCCACTCTGCTGAATTTGCAATGATGAAGTTAATATTTATTCATTTAAATGTTTTAGAGCGAGAGATCCTCTTTGCTAGGACATCAGTGCACTTGTGTGCTAAAGCACATCGTGTTTGCTGCACCCAGGGAGGTTTCCCATTCTTGGATCCAATGTGTGTTCCATCCCTCATCCCAGCAGGATTAATACTGCTGGTGCTGGTGCAGAGCTTGTCACTGTGGGTGATTAATGCTCCTTCAAAGCAGGACAAATGACCAGTTCTCCACGTGTTTGCCCAAGTGTTTTCACTTTAACTCTTATTTCCTTCTCCTTGCTGTAACTTGTCTTTTCCCAAAAGAAAAACAGCAAATGCGAATTTAGGATGCAAATCACTTTGGCCCCCAGGAAAGGCATTAAAGCTGCTGCCCGTGGGTCCCAGAGGAGCGATCCCACTGCAGTTGGGAGCAGCAATAAGGCTGTGTGGTTGTGCTGCCGTGGCCACGCTCCAGCCTGGGCCCTTCTGCCTCTCTGTGCCTCCTCCTTCAGGAGCTGCAGCGTGGCTTCAGGGTGAAACTGTCCTGCCATTTGCTTGACCCATTTCTGGGCCTTTTTCTGTTCCAAGCAGAGCTGTGCATGCCCAGGTGACAGGGACAGCCTGAGAACCAACAGCCCCGTGTGTGATTCCCTCTGAACAAAGCTGCTGTCACCTGCTGGGCTGTGTCACCTGCTGGGCTGTGTCACCTGCTGGGCTGTGTCACCTGCTGGGCTGTGTCACCTGCTGGGCTGTGACCTTCCCAAAGCGGCAGTGGGGATCTGCACAGGGCAGGGGATTCCTTTCGAGTGCTCTTTCCTTTTCAAGCCCTTGATGGTGTGAACTGCTCACACCCGGATCTCCCAGGGTGAAGAGCGAGGGGAGGCACCCAGGGTGTGCTCAGGGGAGGGATTTCAGTGCTGAGACGTGTCCCAGGGAATGTCCCTGTCCCTGTGCCCCAGGGGTCAGTGCTGCTGTGCTCTTGTTTCAGATCATTGCTTACCAGCCCTACGGGAAGTCCGTGGATTGGTGGGCGTTTGGAGTCCTGCTCTATGAGATGTTGGCCGGGCAGGTAATTGAGTTTTAATTGATTCCTCTGGGCTGGGCCCCGTTCTGCTGTGGGCACAGGGGGATTTGCCATGCTTGGCACGTGGATGGGGCACCTCCCCGAGCTGGGGGTGGCACTGGGGGCACGGCCCCGGGGACGGCGGTGACAAGACTGGTGTCACCGTGTGGCACGCCCAGGGTGGCTCCATGGCCAGGACCACAGCAGCCCACGGGAGCTTTGAGGTCCAGGAAGGCCCCTGGAGCTGTGTCTGCTTTGCTCTAGGCCCCCTTTGAGGGGGAGGATGAGGACGAGCTCTTCCAGTCCATCATGGAGCACAACGTCGCCTACCCCAAGTCCATGTCCAAGGAGGCAGTGGCCATCTGCAAAGGGGTAAGGGCTGGGCCGGGCCCTTGCTGGGCTGGGGAAGCGTGGGGAGGGGGGAGCCTGCAGCCCTGGGGGCCCCAGCTCACCCCACAGCTCATTCCCCAGCATGAGCAGGCTCTGACACTGTCGGGTTCTGGTGCCCTCCAGCCCTAAAACCTCAACTTGTGCTACTGAGTGTGTGTGTGGGTACTAAGCCCAGGTAAAAATAACACCTGCATCCTCTCCGTGCCCTGACACCGAGCAGAAACACAGCTGGCACCTGGGGCTGGCCCACGGGCAGGGGAGGGTCAGGAGGGAGCTGGGGTGCTGGCTGGGGGCTGGGAAGGGAGGGCTCCCTGTGCACACCCTGTGCCCCACCAGGCGAGGACAGGCAGCTCTGTGGACCTTTGCCTGAAATGAAAAATGGTGCTCAGGGAAAATGGATGTGATTCCCAAGTAGTTCTCCTAAGATCAGATACAAAACCTTCATCCTGCCACTTAGCTGTGATAAGCTGCCCGTTGGGACAACCTGAAGCTCTGGTGGTGTCTCCGAGAGGTCAGGGCAGCATTTTCATTATCCTGTCTCTTAATTTGCAGAGAAGCTCTGCCTTGCCCAGCATCCCAAGCTGGGCTCTCCACGGACTGGGCCTAGGCCTGACTTAATTGCAGCCTGAGTTAATTTGGGATGTGATGGATAAAGGCTGGCGAGGTCCTGATGTTGTTCTGTGTGCTCGGGACTGAGCCTCATCTCACCCCCCAGTGCCACACGCTGCTATAAATAAGTGTTTGTGTAGGAATTTAAGAAATGTTTGCTTATAATAGTTAATATTGAAAATATCTGAATGTTCTCTGTCTCAAAATAGTGTTTCTATCTACAAGTGACACATCCTGCGCTCACCGCTCCCACTGCGGCATTTCAGAGCCTCTCCTGGCGCTGCCAGGATTCTCAGCTGCTGTTAAAGAGGAATATTCACTTGTCCCGTGGGGAAAAGCTGCTGCAGGTGTTCCCACCTGGAGAGGGGCACAGGGAGGGGGTGCTGCCCTGCCACAGTCGGAAAATCACACAGGAAAATCAGCCCTTGATTCAGAAACCAGGCGGGTGTTTGCAGGGGGTTCCCAGCGAGGCTGTCACCATCTCCCACCCTGCTGCTGCAGTTTGGGGTGTAAAGGGACAACCCAGCGTGTCCCTGGCCAGGCAGGGGTGGGGGACCCTCGGTGCTGCCGAGCATCCCCCGGCCCCGGGGCAGCAGGGGCTGGAGCAGGACCCAGGCTCAGGGCTGGCTTTGTTTGCTGCTGCATCAGGCACAACGTGGGTGCTGTAAATCAGCGAGCAGGGACTGCGGCTGCAGCGGCTGCTGGGTGTAGCTGCCGTGGCTCTCCTCACTCTGGAGAGGGGAGGCTGCTTGGGAGGGTTCTTGGGCAGGCACCCAGGGCTGCTTCTCCATTAATTCCCTGGGTTTTTGTAGCAGAGTGCTGATTCCCTCTGTGTTACTGTTGTTTCAAAACCTCATGGCATGTTTTGCCAGCACCAAACTGCTACACCAGAAAGTTAAATTAAAACTCTGGGTGGGATTTAAGAAGTTTTTAGTAAGCTGGGAACCAAGTGTTTAGGTTTTCCCCTGGAATACAGTGAAATAGGTCTTGATGAGCTGCACCCAGCTGTTGGTGCTGGCTGTGGCAGGGCACAAACCCAGCAGGGAACTGGAGAAACTCTGCCCTCACCTGGGTGGGCTTTGGGATTTCACCACCACCTTCTCCACACCCATTCTGGTGTTTGCAGGGTGTCCCTCCAATGTGCTGGTGCCAGTCCCCTCCTCCTGCTGCACTGCTGGGAGATGGGAGCAGTTTGCCACTGGGAGCCAGGAGTCAGTCAGGGATCCTTGGCTGGGCATCATCCTGGAGCCAGCCAGCAGCAATCACCAGCAGGGATGGAGCAGTGCCCTGCTCTGCTGCCAGCTGGGCTCTGCTGGACCTGTGCAGGGCCAGGCTCCTCTGTGAGGCTCCTGTGCAGGGCCAGGCTCCTCTGCTGAGGCTCCTGTGCAGGGCCAGGCTCCTCTGCTGAGGCCCCTGTGCAGGGCCAGGCTGTCCCTGTGAGGCTCCTGTGCAGGGCCAGGCTCCTCTGCTGAGGCTCCTGTGCAGGGCCAGGCTCCCCTGCTGAGGCTCCTGTGCAGGGCCAGGCTCCTCTGCTGAGGCTCCTGTGCTGGCCTTTCCCACCCCAGGGCAGGGCCTGGTGGTGCCTGGGCAGAGGGGAGCAGACTGTGCCTACCAGCTCCCCCTCTGCCTGATAGCAAAGCATGGCATGTTGGGAATATTTGCAGCTGTTTTGGGGGGCGTTTCCCCCAGTGCTGCTGCCTGAGCAAAGCCCAGCAGGGCTGCAGTCCCTGCTGCTGCCACTCGTGTTCCAGAGGCCAGGACACGTCACCCCTGCCTCCTTCCAGGCTCCCAGGATTCCTGCTTGGGTTTTTATTTCATAAAGGGCTGTGTGCTGCAATGCCAAGGGAAACTCAATTATTAACGGAAAGCAAGTTGGAAAAATATTCTTGCTTTTGTTTTTGCTGGCCTCTGGCCCCTCCCTCCCTGGCCCTCCAACTTGGCTCCAGCCTGGCTCCCTGCTTGGGGACGGGCTGTGCAGGGCTGATGCTGATGCCAGTCACATCCTCTCCCTGAGCAGAGGCTGGAAATTCCCTGGCCCAGCCTGCAGAGCTGCCAGGCCCTGGCTGTCTGTAGATGGGCTTTCCAGGGAGATGCTGCCTCACAGAAGCCTCTCTCCATCACTCTTCCAGCTGCAGATGCCATCACAGCTGGAGGCCTGGGATGTAGAGCTGTTTGCTCACAGAGCACTTGGTGGCTCTGCTCTCACCTTGCATTTGTTGGAGGTTTTTTTGTCTCTTCAGGGTTTTGGGTTTGGGTTGTTTTTTGGTTTGTTTTTTTTTCCCCCTAGGTTTTCCTTGCTTTCAGAGCCCTGTTGCAGCTGTTAAAGGTCAGCTTTCCCGAGCCAGTTTGTTTTGTGCCTGGGGGAGGCAGGGCTGACCTGTCCCCAGGCAGGGGGTGGGAGTGTCCCAGCTCCCCAGCTGGAGCATTGGCACCTCCTGTCCCCTCAGGGGCTCTCCCAGACCCTGCACACGGAGTCAGGCTTGTGCACAGCCCGGCATCAGATGAGCTGCCCTGCTTTTAATAAAGCTTTTGTTCAGGTATAAAGCTCATTTTCTCCATCCCTATCAACCTCTTATGAATCTCTGGGATCTCCATCTCATCTCTGGGCACGGCCCAGATCCTGCCCCAGGATATTAATGCTGTACAGCTGCCCAGAGCTCCTGGGGCCCCTTCCCTTATTGAGCCAGTGAAGAGGAGAAGTTTAGATGATAAACAACATTAATGGACTCTTTGTGCTATTTTTCCTCCAAATTGACTCTCTCATTAGAAACCCACCTCGTGCCTGTGCTGCAGCAGCTCCGGAGGAGAGGGGATTCTGCTTCCAGGGCTGATGAAGGTTTTGGAGGGCAGGTTCCACCCTGAAGGGGCAGTGGGTTTTAGAGTTAACTCTGCAGATGCTGAGAAGTTTGTGCCAGGCAGAGGAACTGCTGGGCAGCTCCCCTGCTGCAGCCAGGAGCTGAGGGAGCCCTGCCAGCACCCCGGAGCCATTCCTTGGCAAACCAGTTTCATTCCCAGAGGGAAGGGGATGTGCTCATCCCAGCAGTGCTCATGTACCTGCCATCTGCACAGTCTGCTCTCATGAGCCATTGTCAACCTTCCCTGTCCCTGAGTCACTCCAGCTCCCTCCCCAGCGTCCTCTCCAAGGGCATCTGGAGGGGATGGGACCCTGATGTCCTGGGATGCCCAGCTGGGAAGCACAGCTCCCTGGGGGCTTCTCCGAGGGCCATTTTGGGCAGCAGCGGGGCAGGCTGTGACAGGTTCCTCCTGCTGTCCCCAGCTGATGACCAAGCACCCTGCCAAGCGCCTGGGCTGCGGCCCCGAGGGGGAGCGGGACATCAAGGAGCACGCCTTCTTCCGCTACATCGACTGGGACAAGCTGGAGCGCAAGGAGATCCAGCCCCCCTTCAAGCCAAAGGCTGTAAGTGTGCCAGGACCCCTGTCCCACTGCTGTGCCCCTGTCCCACTGCTGTGTCCCCCTGTCCCACTGCTGTGCCCCTGTCCCACTGCTGTGTCCCTGTCCCACTGCTGTGCCCCTGTCCCACTGCTGTGTCCCCCTGTCCCACTGCTGTGTCCCCCTGTCCCACTGCTGTGTCCCCACTGTGACACTGCTGTGCCCCTGTCCCACTGCTGTGTCCCCCTGTCCCACTGCTGTGTCCCCCTGTCCCACTGCTGTGCCCCTGTCCCACTGCTGTGCCCCTGTCCCACTGCTGTGTCCCCCTGTCCCACTGCTGTGTCCCCACTGTGACACTGCTGGGTCCCCCCATTGTGGCACTCCCAGGGAATCTCTGGGGCCTCTCCCACCCTCGGAGGGTGCTGCTCATCCCGGAGGTGTCACCTCTGTGTCTCCTTGGAAGATCCCGTGTTCCCTGGGGTGTGGCCCGTGGTCCCTGGTCCCAGCTGTGCTTTGCAGGGGTGGGAGCTCCACACATTCAGCTCCTGGAGCCCTTTGTGTCCCCTGTCTTTGTGTCATCCCGGGTCTGTCGCTCTGTTGGGTTTTTCCTCCCTTTTTCTCAAGCTGACCAGGGCTTTCTTTCTTTACTCCCAACTTTATTCCAGCTCCCAGCCTGGCTCAGGCTGCCTGGGTGGGCAGTGGAGCTGGATTTCACTGCAGTTTCTCTGGGGGTGGAGGGAGGCTGGAGCCTGGCCCTGCAGAGGGGGGATCCTGCTGCTCCCCCCAGCCCTGCCTGGCTCTGCTGCAGAGCTGTGCTGGGGTGCAGCCCGGGGGGTGAGCAAACCGGGGTGGAGGCAGCAGCAACTGGGAGCTGTTTGTCAAAAAAGACAGGAATGCTTGGGTGCTGCTTGTCCAGCTGTGCCTGCAGTGACATCTGTCCATGTGCAGGGGTGACACCAGTGCAGGGGTGACACCAGTGCAGGGGTGACACCATTGCAGGGGTGACACCTGTGCAGGGGTGACACCATTGCAGGGGTGACACCAGTGCAGGGGTGACACCGGTGCAGGGGGCAGCCTGAACCCCAGCGTGGCTCCCCCTGCCCATGGTGCTGGGGCTGCTCGGTGTCCCCAAACTCTGTGGGACCCGCCGTTGTCCCTGCGCTCTCCCTGCCCTTGTGTCCACCCAGGGGTGTCCCTCCCGGGATTTCTCTGCCGCTGGCGGTGCTGGCAGGGTGGCAGCAGTGTCCTGTGGTGCTCCAGGTGCTCAGGGCTCGGATTCCTGCCCCGGGGGCCTCTCGGCTGCAGTGCCCCCCGTTGGGCCCTGGTGTTTCACAGGGAACTGAGCCCTGAATGTGATCTCATGGCTGGGATTTGTGACCAGGTGGGGACTTGCCCTGATCCCTCAGAGTCCAGGAATGCTCCACGTGTTAACTGCAGCCTCCCTGTCCCAGCTCCCATGACAGCCTTCTGCACATCTGCTTTTCCTCTGCTGTACAGACACCCCCTTAGGTGCCTGGAGGAGCTCTGCTTTCATGGAAAACGTGGAGTGGGAGCTCCTGTGGTGGAGGGTGCTCGGTGCCTTTAGCTCTGCTCTCTGTCTCTGTGCCTCTCTGCTCCAGCAGCTTCTCCCTCCCACAGCTCCTTTCCTGGCTGATCAAACTGCAATAAAACCCCTGTGGTGGCTGGGCAGGAGCCTCCACAGCCCCCCAGCACAGATGGGGCGGGGATGCTGGCCTGGAGAGCTGCCCCTCACCCTGGGGATGCTGGCCTGGAGAGCTGCCCCTCACCCCGGGGATGCTGGCCTGGAGAGCTGCCCCTCACCCCGGGGATGCTGGCCCTGCCCTGCCTGTGCTTGGGGCTGCTTGTTTGAATTCCAGGCAGGTGATTTTGTCTCCTGCCTTTGCAGGGAGCTCCGTGGGGGCTGTCCTTGGGGCTGCTCCCAGCCAGGAGCTGCCCTGCACTGCACAGTCCAGGCTGTGGCCACAGCACAGAGGGGACACGTCCTGCTCTCCCTCCTGCCACGGAATGGGCAGACTGGGAGCTGGGATGGGCACAGGAGTCTGGATTGCTGCCTGCTTGCCTTTCCCTGGGAGGGAAGGGAATCTTCAGGCACTGGAGCGTGTAGGAGCAGCATTGCTGGGAAAGCTGGGCTTTGGTACCCAACACAGCCGTGTGAGAGTGTTTGGGGCTGCGGGGGCACCCCATGATTTGTGTCTGGGGTGGGATCCGACCTTTGTGCCAGGGATGCTGAGGTACACGGGGCATCCATGAGCTGCAGCTGTGGGGGGGTCCTGGTCCATACCTGGGTCCACTGAAGGGACACCACGGGGTTATTCTGCACAAGTCCCTGAGTCCATAGCTTCTGCCATTTCCCACCTCTGTGTCCATTCCCCGATGAAGCTGCTGCTGCTGTGTCCCCCCACCCATGGTCCCCAGTGTCACTGCCTGCCCTGGTGCTTTACAGTGAAAAACAACTGAATTCCATCAACAGCACTTTCTTACTGCTCTGCTGCTTTAAAATGTGCAAATTTTGTCCTGTTTTAAATGTCTCCTTTCTCCAAAAATCCCTCTGACTCGGCCCTGGGGAGGGGGACTCTAAGCTGCCAGCTGTCGCCAGGAAAATTCCCTGTTTGATAGGACAGGGAGATTAACAGCAGCTGATTTGGGATTTAGGGAGGATTAAGACAACTCAGGTACCTGCTGATAGCTGATATTTCTCCAGCAGTGCCTCTGTGCTGGAAAAGGCAGTTCCTTGGTGCCAGCTGTGAGCTCAGGGCAGAGCAGCAGGGCGGGAAGGGGCTCGGACACTCGTGTGGTGGTGACGAGGGGACATGTGGCCAAAGGCTTGTGACCTTCAGGTGGCCACACCAGGGCCAGGTGCTGCTGCACAGGGAGTTGGTGCTGGTCTTGGCTTTAGCCTATTTCCTTTTCCTTTTATTTTTTTTAATAGTTCTCATCTCTAAAGGTCATGCTGCAGGAATTGTCAGCGTCCGGAGCTTCAAAATAAGGCGAAGGATGCAAATGAGGGCTGGGAGTCAGCCCCCACCCTCCCCTTCCCCAGCCCGTGCTTAGCCGGGGGGGCAGAGCCCCATCCAAGTTGTCTTCAGGCTCATTGAGCTTATCAGAGGCATCAGCAGCCGGTGTTTGATCTGACTCACCTCAGCTCCTCATCCCTCCCCGGCCCCACAGAGCCACCTCTGCTCCTGCAGCCCCCCAGATCTTCTGGCCGCCTTCCTGTGATTCTGCAGCCCCTCTGCAGCTGGGGCTGGGGGCTCAGGGAGGGCAGGGGGTGCCGGGCTGGGCTCCCAGTGCCTCAGTGCTGCTGCTGGGGAGGGAATCGCTCCCCTCCCCAAACCTCCAGCGTTTCCCAGCAGCAGCAGTGGAGGCTCCAGCCCGTGCCTGGCCGGGCTGCTCCCAGCCTGGAGCTGAGAGTGAATTCCCAGGAGCTCCGGTGCTGCTTTGTGCTTGATTAACCTTTATCACAGAGTCAGGAACAAGACAGATCAGGGGCTGCGTTGTCTTTGGTGCTCCTGACGCGGGGCTGTGCTTGGCTGCTCCCTGCTCTGGCTGGTGCATAACAATTCCTTTCCTGGGTCTGCAGTTACCCTGGGAGTGTATTTACACTTCCCTGCTCTCCCTGTCTCTCGTTGAGATAATTACTGTTTTTGGTATCTAATTACTCCTTTACTTTACATAAAGCCTAGTGATTTGAAAAGTCTCATTTTGAAAGCACTGAAATCACACAGCAGAGCCCAGGATTATTCACAACAGCATGGGGGGTTAAAAAAAATGGCTCTTAATCTAATAATTTTTAATTGCATAAATTAATTTCCCCCTAACTGCTTGGAGTTAATTAATATTGAAATGCCACTTGCAGACCTGGATGTGTAGAAACACCAGTTCCCTGCACAGGGGGGTTCGTAGCCTCAGTTCAGCCTGTACAAGGTGGGTTCTAATGTTGGCATAAGTAATTTCCTAATTAGATGGGATTTAAGGATTGAGGGGCTGACATTGGGCAGGTGGATGTGCTGAGGTTAAACATCCCTGCTAATGCAGTCAGGGTTTGCTCTGGGAGAGCCAGGGCCCTGGGAAGGCTTTCCCTGGGACTCCCAGGCTGCTCAGCCTCAGTTTGCAGGGCATGAGGCACAGACTTGGCTCTGTCCTGGGAGAGGGCTGCTCCTGCACCAGGAACCCTTGCAGTGCAGGCTCTTTGACAGCAGCAGGGATAAAGGGATGTGCTGGAGCATCCCAAACTGGATGCCAGACACAAATGAAAGGCCCCATTGTCCCCCCTGACCTGCACAGGACCCTCAGTGTGGCCCCAAGTTCGAGCTGTTACCCAAATTCCCCTAAATGCGATTGCCAGGAGAGCCCTGATCCTCCCCAGGGTGCCAGGAGCCAATTCCCTGGCCCAGAGAGCACCAGGAAGGTCAGATTGCCCAGGAGATGCTGCAAGACCAGTGGGATTGTGGCTGTGCCACTGGCTGGGGACAAAACCCTGGGAATGGGGGTTGTCCAGCACCCCCTGGGCGCTGGGAAGGAGGGTGGGTGGCAGCAGCAGCCTCTTGTGGTCCTTGATTGCATCCCAGGGATCAATGGAAATATTTTATTGGGCCTTTTGTCTCTATTGGAGATCAAGCAGGGAAGTGATTAAATACAAGGCCATCTTTGGAGCTGACAGGTTTATTTCTGCAGCTCAGGAGGAAAAGCCATTCTGTGCTGGCTATAAATATTAGACAGGACACACCAGGATTTATGTAAGATAAATTCCCACCCTCCCCCTTTCCCCAGTCAGGATGGAGTGATGCCTGTACATTAATATCAGACTAAAATGAGGACAATTTTTCACTAGATGGCTTTAGATAAATGTAAAAATTCATATGGCATCTGTGTCCATTAACCAGGAACTTAAATTTGGGAAGCTGTAAAGGAGCTGCTGGTGCAGACAGTGACCATTTGCTGCCCGGAGCAGCAGGATCCTCCCAGCAGGATCCTCCCTGCTCTCCCCAGTCCAGGGCTGGGCCAAACCTGCAGCCTGCAGCTCACCTCCTCCAGGCCTGGGATGTGCCTTCTATAAACTCAAAGACAGTTCTCAACTTTAAAGTATTGATTTTACCCATCCATTTTATCTGCATCCAAACAGAAAGTCCATAAATTCCACACAGCAGGGCAGGAAATGCCATAGATAGATGCAACTTTTCAAATTTGCCATCCACATATTCTTTCCTCATTGCGTGATAGTGAGAAATTCTTGCTTGCCAATATTCATATTAAAATATATTTGTGCTTCCTATTCCAATAACTGGCAGCCTCTCATCAGGATTAATTTTCCCATCTTTCTGAGGGGGTTGCTGGTTTGATTTTTTTATTTTTGTGTATTTTCTAAGACAGCACATTTCCTTGTAGCCAGCAGGCAGGCGGTGCTGTCAGACACGCACGTGGGCTGCCCTGCGTGTCTGCACCGAGCTCTCCCGAGGCAAACAGGGAACGAGAGCAGGGCTGGGGCCCGGGGGGCTCTGGAGGTGTCCTGGGAGCTGCTGGGGCGGGCAGGAGAGCCCTGCCAGCGATCCTGCTCCAGGCTGTGCCCTCCCGGTGGCCCTGGAGCCCAGCCCGGCTCCCGTGCCCTGCCTTTGGCTCCCGGGCTCCGGGGCACGGGCAGCTCGCATCTGCAGGGGGTAATCGCTGTTTGGATGGGAATGCCGTGGCTGCTCGGACATCTCAAACATCCCCCTGCCCTGCCCTGCCCTGCCCTGCCCTGCCCAGCCCTGCCCTGCCCTGCCCTGCCCAGCCCTGCCCTGCCCTGCCCAGCCCTGCCCTGCCCTGCCCTGCCCTGCCCTGCCCTGCCCTGCCCAGCCCTGCCCTGCCCAGCCCTGCCCTGCCCTGCCCTGCCCTGCCCAGCCCTGCCCTGCCCTGCCCAGCCCTGCCCTGCCCTGCCCTGCCCTGCCCAGCCCTGCCCTGCCCTGCCCTGCCCTGGATGCCCTGCATGGAGCAGCAGCTGCCCTGCGGGGAGAGCAGCCCCGGTTCTGCAGGGCCAGCGGCGGCCGGAGCCTGCCCCGAGCCTGCCCCGAGCCTGCAGGGGCAGGGGAACAGGGGGGCAGGGGAACAGGGGGGCAGGGGGGCAGGGGAGCAGGGCTGCATCCAGCCCCCGCTGAGCTCAGGGCATGGGCAGGAGATTCCTTTGGGAGCAGAACTTAACCAAGCCAGGCTAGGAATGTAAAGATGGTGAGGAAGCCTCGCCAGGGCCAGGGCACCACGGTGCCCAGGCTGGAGGGGCGGGAGCTGGAGTTCAATGGGCTCAAACATCGCCCCTGGAGCAGAGATTTCTGCTGCCCCTTGAGCTTTGTTTAGAGGTTTGAGGAGGGCACGTGTCTCGCTCGGTGCCATAAGGAACACAAGAGCTGCCAAAGGAACGGGCCATCAGAGGCTGATGGATATTCATATTGTCTTCCCTGGAACCTCTGAGCAGAGGAAGGAACTGGGAAACATTGACTTCTGCATGTATTTGTCATTAATATTTTATTATATTTAGTCTGATGTTTATTAAAAATGCAAATCTGTTTACTTAACAAATGGAAGTTAAATGCCCAGGAAAAGCTGTGGCAGTGCTTGGAGCGTGTGCTGTCCCCAGGCAGGGGGAGGGAGGCTGAGGGACTGCCAGGTGCTGCCTGAGCAGCTCCTCTGGGCAGGCAGAGCCCGTGGGTGACAGCAGGGACTGCCACCAGCCCTGGGAGCAGAGTGCCCCGTGCCGGCCGTGGGGCTGTGACTCGTGGGTGACAGGCAGTGGGAGCCTGCCCTGTGGCTGTGCAGTGTCCTGGCATCCACCTGATCCCAGCTGCTGCTGCTGCTGCTGCATTAAACCAGGGGGTGCAGCCTGGGAAGGTGCAGCAGCCTTGTTTTGATTGCTAAGAGAATGAAATCAGTGTTTGGCACCACTGTGAGGCCGGGGCCATTGTGGTCTGATGGAGAGTAGGGAAGGGACAGCCCTGGGAGTGAGAGCCACGGAACCACAGAAGGGGTTTGGGTTGGGAGGGAGCTCAAAGCCCCCCCAGTGCCACCCCTGCCATGGCAGGGACACCCCCCACTGTCCCAGGCTGCTCCAGCCCTGCCCAGCCTGGCCTGGGGCACTGCCAGGGATGTGTCCTCCCTCTCCTGGAGCAGGAGGGAACCCCTGAGCAGTGCAGAGGTGATGGAAGCCTCCTGGGAAGGGGAAGGGGGGCTGCCCAGGTGGGCACTGCCTGGGGAGCAGGCGCCAGGTGCGTGTGGGCAGCAGCCACCACGAACCACTGCAGCCGATGCCGTGCCGTGCCATGCCATGCCATGCCATGCTGTGCCATCCCATGCCGTGCCATGCCATGCCATGCCGTCCCATCCCATCCCATCCCATCCCATCCCATCCCATCCCATCCCATCCCATCCCATCCCATCCCATCCCATCCCATC
>VZUI01038555.1:110000-123468 GCA_013401135.1 Cettia cetti | reverse complement strand
GCCTGATGGTTGAGCAAGACTCCTCGAAGACAAAGGGATACCAGGGGGATGGGCCCTGCCAGGTGGCAGGGAAAAGGTTTTTTTAGAATGTAGAATAGTATGGTAATGTAGTAGCTCTCATAGGTTGTATGTAGATTTTGTAGGTTTTGTATCTTGTACTGGTTGGTTGGTGTTAACCAGAATATTCAACACAGAAAGAGATAAAATGTAATGTTAACAGGAAGCTCGCAAGCTCGCTCTTCAGGCACTCTCTCGGCCAGCTCTCTCTTTGGGATCCCTCTCTTTGGGGCACACTCTCTTTGAGACCATGCTTCAGCCAGTGCTGGTCAGGCTGCCTGTCCTCATGACCAATAAACCACACGTCCTAAAGAGCATCCCTGTCTCTGGAAATCTCTCGTCGGACCCCTCGCTGCCTTTCCTATAAATAGAGTTCAGAGACAGACGGAAGAAACATAGCAAAGGTAAGAAAGGTAAGAGCTAATCCCCACTTTGCAGCATTGAACCACCACAGTAAACTGTTTCTGGAGCTAAATGTGAGCCCAGCATAGAGAGGTAAGCCAGAATCATTTCCTTGGGGCCTAGCCTGCTGCAATCCAGAAGGACAGTAGACAGGCAACAGATCAGTTAACAGAAACAACAGCTAAGCAGGAAAGGCTGCACACCAAAGAAGCCAGGGACTTACAGCTATAACATATAGGTGCCACCCCAGCCACAAAATTGACACGTAAAGCAATAAATAGCAGGGAATACCATCCCATACACAGTATGTGAACAGAGTTCTGACAGAGCTAAGCTGACTTAACTACAAAACATCATCCAGAACACCCTGCCATACCAGGGTAAGGGGGACTCCAGAAGTTTCATTCACATTGGAACTAACTTCACCTGGTGAGAAGAGCTATATAAAGAGTATGGGCTTCAAGCATAAAGCCTACCAACAGTGTGAAGACAACAGCAAAGTAGAAGAAAAAAGGAATATCCATGGAAATAAGGATTTGAAGACTTGCCCAAAAGTGAGCCCACTTGAGGTACTTTGACATCTCAAAATTTGTAGGAGATGGCATGGGTGCCATGTCTCCAGACTGAACTGTATGCCAGCAATTTCTGGTCCTCTGTTGAATGCTTGTTGGCAGGAAAGTCACAACAGCCAGTAACTGTTAAAAAGTAATAACCCACTGAAACTGAGAGGAATCACAGGCTGTAAGCAGAAGGGGTTTGGAGATGGCCTCAGGAAGTCATTCTGCATTACAGGTACCATGAAGCCTAGTTGTTGCTGTAGAAGCTCTGTAAATAGCTCTTCTGATACACAGCCAGGTTAATTTGGGATGGATTTTGTGTATCAGCACATTGTACATGAAACACATATTAATTTTGTTCGTTCCCCAGTCAAGGCAGGGCTAAGCAATCTCCAGCCATGCCATGCAAGTGCTGCGTCATAATTCAGTCATCAGGAGGTGCTTACAGAGTCAAGGAGCCATCAGCAAGCGCTGCTGCCTGAAGTCAAAGCGCCTCACCTCTGTGACACATCAGAGCATCAAAGGCTCATAAAGAGAGTGCCCCCAGGCCACTCCCAAATTCAAGCCTTCTGTGTGGCAGTACTGCTAAACCACTGAGATAGCTTCACTTCAGCTGTCAGAACTAGGGTTCTTTTGCTGTCTGTGTGTAAAAAGACCATTATCAGGCTGTCTAAAAATAATAAAATTATACAGGGAGGAAGAAGTGCAAAATTATGCTTCCACCTCAAATAGCAAACCTCTCAAACTAATCAGGCATAGAGGAGGCCAGGTGTCATATTTGACATATTATTTAGCATCTCTCTCTTTGTTTTATTCTTTTCTAGACTGATGCTGTTTTGCTAATTAAGGTAAATGAAATTTCCAGTGCTTGAAATTCAGGGGTGGCCTCCTTTGTGAGCCAGTTTCCCTGTTCTCCATGAACAATTTAAAAATAGAATCAAGTTGAGTTTGTTGTTTTGTTTCTTTTAATTGGTATCATTTTGTCTAGTGCACAAATGCACATGGATGTAATTTAGTGAACTTCAGTCTTACTCTTGTGGCAAATTGATAGGAAAATTTTATTATGAGTGGAACAATGACTACAGGGAGTGAGGGAGAATCTTGGAGAACTACACATAATTCGGTTGACTAAATGTAATACCTGCATTATATCAGTAGCTAATGAAAACAGTGCTGAATACTGGCTAAGCCTAAACCATTTCTGATTCCAGCTCCTGTCAAAAGGCCACTCCATAAATCATACCTGAATTTTATTTAGTGTCAGGAGCCAGTTATCTGACAGAGTGCAATGAGGTGTTTGGACCAAAAGATGTATACCAAGTCATGTGCTCCCCAGCTTTGTAATCACAGGGTCACATAATCCATCTATGGATTTTAATAAGTAACTTATTACGTTCCCTTTAGTGATAATTATTTTACACATCACTTGTTCCTGGTTTATTGACACAATTTAATATCTTTATCACATAAAATTACCAGTATAGCCAATCAGTATTTATTATAAATGAGTAGCCTGTGGAGAGATTCTGTTATTTCCTTTCCATGCCAAAATGTAAAAGACACAACAGGGTCAGCATCATATTAGACCTTGATTGTTTTTGAGATGCAGCCAGTCTCTAACAGCCTGGTTAGGGACAGCAATGTCAGAGTTGTTGATGAATTTTGGTCAGCAATTTTCAACCAATTTTTCTTTTTTTACTGCTTTTCTTTATATCGTGAAGAAGGGCCAGATCCAAAAGAGTCTGGGTTTTGCTCTGCTAGCTACTGTTAATCTGTGAGAGAATGCACAAATACCCTGCAAGAATTGGATCTAAATACCTAACCATCCTCTGTCTAGAAAACAATATGAATCTTATTTATGTTAGTTAATTGAAAATGTTTTTTCTGGTTCCAAAAGCTAGCCTTTTGCATCAAGTTTTCCAGCTTCTTCACAAATTGTGATGCTTACTTATATTTTGAAGAATTTTTAATTAAAGCACATGCTCTTAAATATTTTAAAATAAAACAATAATACATTTTTATAAAATACAAAGTTTCAGTCAAACTCACACCCCTTTAACTATGCCCCTTCTACAATAAGAATCCTTACTGAGGATAAAGGCATGTGGAGGCATTGCATTTCTTGGAGGAAGGTGAGTCTGATCAGTCTATTGCTTTGAACCCTGGCTCATTCATTTTTCTCATGAACATTTGAACAGTTTCATTTTTCTCCATGAATGTTTGTTGATAAATTCTTTCCAAGTTCATCCACTTAGCAATAAAACAATGATTTTTCAGATGGAGCAAGTGGGAGGAATCTCTACTCTTGTTTTCTTGCCTTACTTTGAGCATTTGTGCTGTCAGACTCATACCTTTGCACCCAGCACCATGCTCCAGCAGCCCCAGCAGAGGCAGGGTAGGCAGCATCTATCCTACAACGGCTTATGTTAGGATTTTCCTGTTTTTAGGAACTGTCCTAATCCTGTTTTTAGGATTAGGACTGGCAGGAGTATATTCTTGTAGCTCCTTAATTATTCCATTGCTGACTGTGTCACTAACGCATTGATAATATATGAAGACAAGTACAACCCTTCCACTGTTTAGGAAATGAGACAGAAGTTAAAATTTCTTGTATGGTCCTTCCCCTCCTCTCCCAGCCAGTCAGGAGGCTGAAAGAGTCCCTAACTGCAACTTTGCAAACGAGGAATGAACCCCATAAAGTAGTTACTCAGTGTTTGTGAAAATAACACTGAGAATTTGTCACCAATAATTGAAAACTGTCGAATGTGAGAAAAGAAAAAAAGCACTGTAGAATCCACAGTCACCTAGGCTTTGCAGTTAGAGGGCTGAGCTCCACAAGGAACAGGTAGAAATACAATGGTGATGCTTTGTGCTCATGCTGCACAGAGAGTTTTGCTAGAATAAGAGCTGCTTTGTCATGGCAGGGTTCTGGGATAATTATAACGTTGATGTAAGGATATCTTTCCTTCAACCTTCTGACTTGCCCCTTTGGCACAGGACTGGTTCCCTCTCTTGTTCTTCCATAGACTTATGTGCTAGGATCCAGGTATTCCACTAATTTCTGATTGTTCTGCTGTTCCTTACTGTATGCCCATGTGCATATGGAGTTACTCTTCTCCAGATAAGATGGATTTTAAAAAATCTTATCTTAGCCCATATCTCATTTTTCTACTATACTTTCTAATGGTGATATTTCAGGGAAAGACCTGCTATAAGAGAACAGGGGAAAAAAACCAAAAATCAAGTTTTCTGGTTTTGCCAATTTGCCTGTTCCCAATTCAGTAAGTTCCTGCACTGTCCATGAGAGAATGAAAACTTGATAACATCCTTCCTTTTGTTAGTAAAACAATTGTACACCTACTTTCATGGAGACAGTGATTAAAAATCATGCCATGGCTTGGGCAACCAATGGAAATTGGAAAAAGTGAATAATGATGCATGTGAGGAACTGATTTTGCAAGCAGTACCAGGCTCAGTTTTATTTAAGTAAAACACTCACTGAGTGATCAACAAATGAATGGAAAAGCAAAAACCACCAACCCTGCCTGAATTAACTCTGTATTAAGAAAAGATTTCTTCACTCTATCCCTAACCATGTTCCCATTCTTTAAAAACTCCCAGGCAAAATTGAAAAAATATTGGGAAACCACTTGCTTGGTCAAATTGCTAGTAGGTATTAAGAGAGAAAGGTGGAACTGCAGCAAGGTTTGGTCCTCCATCCCTCACAGCATAAATCTCACCTATTGAGTCATAGCATGGTTTGGGTTGGAAGGGACCTCAAACACCATATAATTCCAGCCCCAGGGACACATGGAATGGTGTCCTTTCCACCTTTCACTAGACCAGGTTGCTCAAAGATCCATCCAACCTGGCCTTGAATATTTCCAGGGATGGCGTATTCACAACTTCTTTGGACAATCTGTTCTGATGTTTCACTATCCTCTCAGTAAGGATTTTTTCCCTAATATATAATCTAAACCTATCTCCTTTCAATTTGAAACCATGTGCTGGTTCTGTTTTGGGAGAGAGTTAATATTCTTCACAGTAGCTAGTATGGGGCTGTGTTTTGGTTTTGTGCTGGAAACTATTGCTAACATGGGACTGTTTTCAATACTGCTGTGCAGTGCTTACACAGAGTCAGGGCCATTTCTGCTTCTCACTACACCAGTGAGGGGACTGGGGATGCACAGGGATCCGGGAGGGGATGCAGGTGGGACAGCTGACCCAAACTGACCAAAGGGATATCCCACACCATATGGAATCATGCTCAGAATATACAGTGGTGGGAAGATGGAGAAAGAGGGAGGGCTGTTCAGGGGGATGCTGTTTGTCTTCTCAAGCCATGATTCCAAGTGATGGAGCCCTGATGTCCTGGGGATGGCCAAACACCTGGAAGAGGTGAATGAATTCCTTGTTTTCCTGAGTGAAGCTTTTGCTTTACCTATTGAACAGTCTTTATTTCAACCAACGGGTGTTCTCACTTTTCCAATTCTCTCCCCCATCCCACCTCTCCCCACTAGGAGGGGAGGAATGAGTGAGCATCTGAATGTGGCTGAGATAGGGCTAAAGTTAAACCATGACAAATGTTGCCTCTCATCCTATCACTACACACACTGATAAAGAGTTCACCCCCATCTAGCTTTTAGGCCTCCCTTAGTTACTAGAAGGTCTCTCCAGAGATTTCTCTTGCCCAGGCTGACCCACCCCAGCTCTCTCAGAGTGCCTTCTTAGGAGGGGTGCTCCAGCCCCATGATTATGTTTGTGGCTCTACTCTGGAGCTGCTTGAGCACACTTGTGCCCTGCTTGTGCTGAGGGCCCCAGGGCTGGGCATAGTTCTCTGGGTGGGAATCTCTTGAGGGATAAGCTGAGGGGAAGGATCACTACCCTTAAGCTGCTGGTCACGCTTCTTTTGATGCAGCCCAGAGTACACTTGACTTTCTGGGCTGTGAGTTCGCAGTGGTGGCTCATGCTCAGCCTCTCATCCTCCAGTACTCCTGTATCCTTCTCTGCAGGGCTGCTCTCAATAGGTCAGGGTTCTCACAGGATTTCAGAATGGTGAAAAGCATTTTACAATGCCATGGTGGCTGATGCTGCTCTTCAGCAGCACGCCTCCTTTCACTGACTTGAGAGAGTAACCACATCTTATGGCAAGCACCTTGGAACAATGCTCCTTCTGAAATACGGGCCACTTCCTCTCATAAGTACTGTGCTGAAGCCACCATGATGATTTGTCAATATAATTATGTCTTCGCATGGGAACTTTTGCCACATTTGCTTTCTGCTTTCTTGAGATAAAACGTTAATGCTAACTCATGGCACCACCACTCCCTCACTAATAGCTGTTAAAGTTTCTTTGCTTATCAGTGTTTTTCAAGGAAGTTCACAACTTGAGAGGTCAACTTTAAACAGACTGAAACATTAGCTTGTAGTGACAAATATAAAAGATAAGATATGTCTGGAAACACATGGAAAATGTGGGAAATATCTTTTCCTTGTTTACCTTGTGAGGCAGAAGAAGAGGAATAAACCTGCTCATGTTCCCAATCAAATACTAGAACAAAGCAGGTCTCAGACAAGGGCTGGGACACAGCAGCAAGTCTGAACTAAATGAATAGTCAGCAACAATGATTATGAGTCACATACAAAGCAGGGAATATGTTGTCTACTATAATCACAATGAAACAATGAAGTAGAAAATGGAACTTGAAGCAAATGCAGCAAAAATGTTCAGAAACAGAAATTTTAAAGCACTGCTTTTTCTGCTTTCTCTGCTGATAGTTTTCTTCTTTTGTTTTACCAAATGAGGAAATCTGAATTGTTCACACTGTAAAGGAGATATGTTTCTCTCTTTGCTGATAATCTAAGGCATCTCCTGCAAATGAACTTGTTCTGTGACTAGGAAATCCCCTCTCCTGCCATGCAAACTCTCTCATTCTGACATTTTTCAATTTCTAAAGCCCTCTAAACCATGTGAAACTGCAGAAAATAGAACTAAAACAAATCTCAAAAACTAATATTTTCATTTATGAGCTGTTTACTATTTGTAGTAATGAAATTATTTCACTGCAGTGTGAGGTGCCAGGTAAGTATTACTAGACCCTTTCTCTTGTAGAGGGAAGAACTGAATTAGAGGAGAATTACCTCTCAGACAAGTGACTTACATGTTTTGAATCTCAAGGATAAGCCAATGAGAGCTATTAGAGTATATCATGCTGGGAGAAGTGAAAAAGCTTACCCTTTTGGAAATTCTTCAATGAAAGATCCAGGCCCAGTGCTATATCCCTAAATTCCCTCCCTTTGTTGTGTTTCAGCCTGGGACCAGCGGAGAGGACATAGATGAAGAGGCTGCTCTCAATTCACAGGGGACTTGTATAGGCTGAGAGAGCTGAGCAGAGCAGCATCACCAACTATCCAGAAAAAATGACCCAGAAGAGGGGTCTCAGGAGATAAAAAAGAATAAATGTAAGAGAGGAGGAAAATTCACCTTTATTTTGTGTTAGAGACTTAAATACTTAACAGATTGAGATGGTCAGACTATGGCATAATCAAAAGCAAATTTCTTGTCTTCCAGGAGGTGCCTCAACTAGTTCTTTCCTGGAAATCTCCAAGGAAAATCTCCCCCAAGAACAGTGAGGCAGCAACGAGGCCCTGTGGCTGTATTCTGGAGCTCTTCCTCCTTTCCCTACCTACCCTGCAACTTGGCACTGTCTCAGTTAACACAAACAAACCTTCCAACAAAAGTAGTAAAATATTAGCAACTTTCAGGCAGTTTCTTTTGGGTGAGCAGTAAAGGCTTGGCAAACGTCTTCTCAAGCAAGCCCAGTGAGACCTATCGCTGTCATTAGGGAACCAGTCTCTGGTGAGTCCTTGCCTGCAGCGCTAGCCCAAGAGAAAGGGAACCTTTTAAATTAATCTAGGTGCAGAAAAGAAATGTGGGGAGGGGAGATGTTGCCAGCATTTGAAGTCTGATGGAAAATATAGAGCAATAACAATATATTTCCTGATTACAGAACAGTTTCTGTAGGTTTGGTTTCGCATAAAGGAAAAACCTGCCAAACAGAAAAGTGAGCAAATGTGGACTCTATTATAAATACTTCTGCACAGAAATGCAAAGAGAGAAACCTATGCTCAGTGCATGATTTTTAGGCAGTGGGATCTATTTTCCTCTCTCCTGATGGGTGGGAGAAGGATAATGAAAATCCCAATTATCAAGAGGAATGGAAAGCTTTGTTGTGTATCTGAATAGGGCAATGAAATAATTGGTGATTTCTGAACAGGCGCTGCAGTGTACATGCTGGGGATGACCACATTTCTCTTCCCACCCCAATGGATCTGGCTACCTGCCTATTTTTGTGTGAGTTTATTTGAATTGCACAACCTTGGTGCATTCTTTTATTGTCCTTCATTAAATGCAATCAGGAATATGAGTTAGAGATGACAACACTTCAAATAAATACATATCCTGTGATAAGACAGAGAAGATCCTTATTTCCTACTTTCTTCACACAGTAAAATGATGAGGCACAAAGGAGCTAATACAGTTGAACTTAAGGGGGTTTCTATTAAATCTCTACTCAAGCTGGCAGTCCTTTCCTTTCCCCTTTCCTCCCTGCTTTGTTGACTTTTAAAAGACCCTGGTTGTTATTTGCACAGTGTTTCTGGAAACAGCATTATTTGGAGCAAGGGTTGCTCTTTCCAGAAATGTTTATCTGGCACAGCAGGGGACAGAGAAATTGCAATTTTAGTGTCAGAATAGGCATTTCAACAATCAGTCCCAGCACTTCTAAACACAGGAAGCTGGCAATGCTGCCTCTCTTTCCAAACACAAATTGTACAGTTGCACACTCAACGCTGATACATCCAACTTCCTCCCACACCCCTAATTCCAAACACAGAGACCTTTTTTTTTTTTTTTTTTTTTTTTTTTTTTTAACTTGCACCAGTGTCAATCAGGAAAACTGTACTAAAGCCAGTGATATTTCACCAGCAAAAGCAAAACTGCAAGTTAATGGAAAATCAAGTCTTTTTGAAACTTACTGTACAATCTTTCTGGTTCAACCTGAAGAACATGACTTTTGAAAGGGCCTCAGCCTGGCCTCCTTTCCTAGAGGTGCAATTTTGCATCTGTAATCAGTTTCAATCACAATTTAATTACAGTCATAAACCTTGCCAATTACACATCCAAATGTCTGATTTGTGAAGCTCTTGGGTAGTTAAGTAACCACATATAAGACTTACATTGAAAGTGAACTTTGGTCCTGGTTACAAAAGTTAGTACTAAAAATTGAATGTTGTTTCAATTTTTCAATATTTTATGCTTGTTTCTGTCTTTTGGGTTTTACTTTTTCTTTTCTGAAAGAAATGATGGTGTGACTGTGATGACAGGGAAGAAAACTATGAGCTCATCAGAACCAGTTAGAGACAGAACTAGCTAGACACACTACTTGGAATAAACTTGGTTATATTTTTTAATATCTTTAACGATAATGTTTTTGATGGCTCATCTAAAATGCCGTTGCTGGAAGACAAAACAGTAATAAAGGAAATTTTCCCTGCAGGCTAGCTGGATTGGAAACATACAACTCTGCATGACACTTTCACTAGCCACAGATTTGCTAAGAAAAGGATTGTAAGGCACTACTACATGAAGTAATTTGAAAGTTGAAGCAATAAAGTACAGTGTAAATAATTCAATTTTTGGAGAGAGTGGGGGCAGTTGAGATTGTCTTAAGTGGGTGGATCAAGCAGATCTATTACTGGCAGTGAAGGCTGCATCAGTAAAATTCATCTTTGAAACAAAATGTTTCTTCTTTAGACATGGTGACACTATGTAGAAATAGCGTTTCACACAGCAGCTTTTCATTTAAATTTATAAACATAAGAAACTGCTGACTAGAGAAAGGATCCTTTGGTTCAACAAGCCTTTTCTCTCACTATATTTCATCCTCAACTCCCTGGTTTACCACTCTATCCTTCAGTCCTTTCTCTCCTGAGATAAAAATGTCCAGCTGTCTCTTAAACTCATTTGGATTACTTGCTTCACTGGCCAATTATTCCATATGTTTACTACTGTTTCAGGCAGAATTATGTTACTCAATTCCCAGCTTACTCTTGATTTCCTAGATTTGCAACATGTTTTCAAGGTCTCAGACTATGGATTTTAGGAAGCAATGTTCATCTTTTGCATTGTTAAAGATACGTAGAATATTTTGGCATCCTTAGCTATTCCTTAGTGTTCTCACACAGTTAGATAAGTACTCATCTTTTCTGTGAACAACAAAAGTAGATCAAGGCTAAATCCATGTCTTTAGTGTTCTTTTCCTCCTGAGTTTAGAGCCTCTTCTTCTTTTCGGTGAGTCCCCCCAAGCTTTCAAGGAAGAGAGGTGTCTAATGACTCCTTGAGACAGAGGCACTCACTCAAACGAGCAGGTTCATCTCAGAGACACCTACCATTTTTTTCTTTGCCAGTGAGAACAGATCTATCCTTTCTGAGTTTTTGTGATAAATATTTTCTTACAGGAATATATCAAAGTCGAGATATGACAGAAAGTGCAGTGACTCCCAGATCACTTCTCACTTCATTATAGCACTTTTCGCAATGCCTGTATGGTGTCTGTTACCTGTCTGTTTTCTGCTGTCTGCTATACCTGTATGGTAGCTTCTGCAAACATCATTTGATGTTGCAACAGCAACTGAAATTTCTCATGCAATTTACTGGTCCTCTTAACTTGCCCAGAAAGGGAAGGGTTTCTTGGCTTGACGAAAGTGAGGACAACAAATTCTCCCTCTTTGTGAGAAGGTAGGATACTCTCCTTAGAAGCTTATCTTTCATCAAAGAGTGACACCTACATATAACTTCAGGTGGAATTTTATTACCAATTGCTACAAATCAAACCACATGGTTCAGTTCGTGAACTCTTCATAAGCTAAAACCTGCCGTGTTTACATGGCATTACAAGACACATAATTTAAAAAAAAACCCAGGTTCTGCACATGAAAGTCTACCAAAAAATAGCATCTCTTGAAGAATCTGCCCAAGGGCTGAAGTCTGGGGTTTGGTTGTGGTTCTGGCACCTTTCCCCAAAACCAGCAGGACTCTGCCCTAAGATTTAATTCTGAGTCTTGATGACCAATCTAACTCCTGTTGGGGCTTCCTCATGAAACATCTGAGGTTGATTCTTTTCCCATTTATATGAGAGGTAACGTTGCTTGAGAAACACCCATCAGAAATTATCATTTTTTAATTTGTGGACTCTTAATTTTCCATTGCACATTTAAATCATGTTCTGCAGAGGACAATTTAATCTACAGACACACTTTTTTACTTCTGTGCATTTGTTGAAGCAAGGCCCACTCCAAGTTCTGGTTTCCATATACTGGAAAACATTTTCCTTTAAAAGTGAAAATATCAAGAAATTTTAGGGAAAATTCAGTGAAAATATTCTGAGAAAAC
This sequence comes from Cettia cetti, assembly GCA_013401135.1. NCBI lineage: Eukaryota > Metazoa > Chordata > Aves > Passeriformes > Sylviidae > Cettia > Cettia cetti. The sequence goes on along the minus strand of VZUI01038555.1, from coordinate 111,999 downwards.
ATTTTAATGTTTTCCAGTCAGAAGCTATCCAGAATAAACCATCTGCTGCTTAACGTAAGCAAAACCTTCATAGTTATCAGCTGCTTTTTGGAAAAGATCAATAATATCCCAAGCAAGTGGTAAGTAAATATCTAAAAAAGGGCTTACAACCTTTCTGATTTTCAACGTTGTAAAACGTTTCCATTGAAGATGTGTAGTGAATTTAAGCAACTGAAATCAGCTGGGACTTTCCTCAGTTTTTTACAAAACACTCAGGAATAATCCAGATTCCCAGATGGCAGACTACAGGTTGAAAACCACCAATGTACAGATATCATTTAGATAATCCTCCTAAGTTTTTAATATTCAGTTAAACTTGCTTCCAAATGGAAGTGTATGACCAAGAAAGTCATGAGCACCTTCTTTATTTGAGATTTGTCATATATATCTAGACTAAGTGAATAATGATATAAAGCCTATAAACAAATGGAAATTAAAAATAATCAAAAAGCTGAAAATGTCTATGTTTTACAGGTTGTGAAGGTATTGACATAGCAGAAACCAGAGGAAACAGATGTGAAAAAGATAGCTGAGCTGTTTCAATTTCAAATAAGTTTGATTTAGGAAAAAACTTAAAATGCATGCTTCTGATGTTTTCTTCAATTTCTCATCATTTTATATAGGGTCATGGCACTAGTCATATATAGCATTTAATCCTTATAGCATTATCTCCATAAGTTAATATTTTCTGTCTCCAAAATAGGCATTCCTTTGGCATGTTGATTTATTAAACCCAAACATATTCTCACTATATTTATTAAAAATAAATGAATCAGTGAATCAGTTTGTGAAGAGTTAATCTTTAAATTAGGAGATTTTTCTAAAGCTTAGATTTCAGTTCTCTAAAAACCTAGTGTAGGGCTTCATACCTGCTGTCAGAGTCCTCTCCTATCTATCCTCTGCTGTCTATCTTCTATCTCCTCTCAGAAAAAGATATAATTCTATCCCTTCATTAAAACCAGTTATTCTTTTTAAAATGTTCCCTGGACCTGGAAATGGCAAAGTCTGAATTTCAAAGTCATATCAGATGTGCGAGCAGAATTCTTTTTGTAAGTGTCTACACAACAAGTTACAGCATTAATAGTAAGTACTCTACAATATAATAGCAATCTGGAGAAATGCCTAAATCTCTCACAAGTATTTTCTTTTTCCTTTACAGCTTTTACCTTCTCACTCTCACCACAATCTAACAGGGTGCTCAAGCATGGTGCCAGCTTCAAGCACATTAAGTATTCTCTCTACGATATGTGCACACAGTATTTTCAAATATAGCATCACATACACACATGGGCCTGGACCTACATCTGGAAATGTGATTCCTGTTCAAGCAGCCCTCCAGCCTGATTTCAGGAAAAATACTCTTATCTAGCAAAGAATTTTAATCATATGCTTGAGCTTCATTCAAAACAATGAGAAAGATGTGTACAAGTGCTTAACTCTCAGAATACTAGAACATGTGCTTCACTGTTAAAATAATTATGAAAAAAAATTATTAATTTTGTTATTTTTTTATCCTTTCTAGTCTATTAATTCTGCTTGTCAGTTTTTCTTGTATCTTTTTTCTGCTTCAAATGCTTTAAGAGGCTGCAGAGATAATGCTTATAACACTCTTTGTCCTTCATTGTCATTGTACATTTTTAGCTTCCTTCTGCTGATTTTGCCTCATACATTCAGACTGGACTAGACTTGTTTTTTGCAGTCTTGCCCCTTGCAATTTTTGCCTCACTTAGCAGCTCTGCTCACTTACAGTGGTTTCTTTGTCTTTCCATCAATTGAGATGTAAAAAGGGTAATTTAGGAAGGTGGGAGGATATGGAGTGGGAAGTGAGGATGAGGAAATCTTCTTCAAAAAGTTTTCCCTGTTTTTTACTTTGTCATGCAGCCTTATATAAAAGCAGCCTCTCCTGGCCATGGCAGGCCAGACTACTTTCTCCCCAGCATATTATGGATGACCTTTCAAC
>VZUI01038555.1:37500-105000 GCA_013401135.1 Cettia cetti | reverse complement strand
TCATATGAGACTGCTTTGGCCACTCACACTCATTCCTGGCCATCAATCGTGCGCTGTCAGGTGCTGCACTCTGCCACCATGATAAATATTCCTCCTAACACTCTGATTCGTCCAAACAATGTAATTGTCCTCTATTCTCCTCTTGGTAATGGAGATAATGAATGACTGCACAAACAAGAAGGATTGCTCATCACAGACACAGGGGTGGCTTCAAACCGAAAAGCCCCGAGTACAAATTTTAATTGACTGAAAACACAGGTTGAAAGAAAAGAAATCCTGTCTTCCATTTCCAGGCTTCAAGACAATAACTTCTGAGCCTTCCCCTTCTGGGTTGAGAGGTGGGTTCTTTATCCCAAATGTGGGCCCCCCAAAATGGGTAAAATGAGACTAGAAAATTCTGCCTTTGGAAAGCAGCCATAGAAATGCCGTCCAGTATGCGATTCGTGTAAAACAACTCCTCACTTTAATTGTGTTTAATCCCAAACTGTGAGGAGCTGCTGTAAAAAAAAAAAAAAAAAAAAAAAAAAAAAAAAAAAAACTCCAGCTCTTCCAAATGGAAACAGTTCCATCCAGTTAAATACTTATTGTACTGTAAGGAATAGTATGTTTTTAAAATTTCAGTCAAAATATAACCACGCATAAAGTGAATTGCATTCAACAGCACAGAGCTTGATGGAAATCACTGAGCCTACTCAGTGTGATAGCCATCCTGGAGCTATCAAGACATTTGAAAATTGGTACACACAAGATCAACAAACACTTAAAAGCTGAGATCTTATCAAAATTCACCTTGCACAGATGGCTTTTATTATTTCTAATTAAGAGCGAGGGACAATAGCACAACAAGTCTAACTTATTTAAATAATGTTCTACATTTTGGGGAAGAGAGAGAGAGAGAAAACTGGTGCTGTTTTCTGTTGATTTCCCCCCCCTTCAACATCAGTGATTCTACGGCTTTAAATGTGAAGTGGACTGTTTATCTGAAAGTGTGCTGGCAGGCTGCCACCATATTTCTAAGATTAAAGAAAGGATTGAAAACAATCAGCTTTCCGAGGAACTGAAGCCACGACAATATGTTTCTGGTTAATTTACAAATACATGTATATATTTAAGGCTAAACTACAGAACCAGAAAATTCCTACTAGTTAGTCTATCACAGGCATTCTTACACTTTATTAGAACAGACATCATATTGAAATAATAAGCATGGGAGGCCTTCATTTCTGCTTTGATCTATATTACTAAATATCTGACTGGCTCAGATTTAAAATAAACTTTGGTATGTTTGCACTTGAAAACTGGAAAAAGACCACAAGTAATAATTTGTTGTCAGTTTCCATATTATCTTAGTAAAAGTTATAGTTTAGTCTATACACTGCTGGATGCCAGGAGATGATAGTCCCGTCACCCCTGCAGTGGCTAAACTTTCTGGCAGGAATACACGTTCCAATATGGTTGCAAAGATGGTAAGTCACTTCATCATCATGTAACTACCTGAGATGAATTAAGAGCTTTACCTGCTTTGCAAATCTCTTGCAGGCAAACATCATTATAGCCTTAAATGCACAGGTAGGTACTGAAGAAGGCCACGACAGGGCTCCTTTTGCTCTGAACATCTAAGGGTTGGGATATCATGACCCAAACCCTGCCAAATGCATGGAAATGTGAAGGCAAGATTTCAAGATGTTTAATGATCGCTTTTCAGCATTGTCCGGTGTCATTTAAAGTGTTTTTTTGGGATTTTTTTGTTTTTGTTTTTGGTTTGGTTTTTTTTTCTGTGTAGATGTGGTCAATTTGCTTCCAATAAATTAAATTACAATTATGCCCAACATAGTTGGATTTGGTAGTAGACTTGGGAGTTTATATATATGTAGGTAATAATTTTACTCAGACAGAGGTATAGGTTATAGAATTTCATCTAAGATTAGTTTATTTTCTTATTGAGACAGCTATATTCAGAAGAAGGAACACAGAGGGGAGCTTCTAATAAGGAGAATCTAAATTATTCACCCTTAAAAAGCGTAATGAGTACAAAATGCTAGGGATTGTTTCAAAAGGTAGGATTAAAGAATACACTGACATCCTTTAACTTTTCTCAGCCTATTAAAAGCATTCCTTAATTGTCTGTTTAAATGTTAATCTCAGTAACAAATGAGTTAACAATCATAAAAGAAAGAGCTTTGAAAACCTCACCACCTCTAAAAATTCCCATTCTACTGGGAAAGTGACTATCTCATCACTTTATTGCCAAGGTAACCATGAGTATCTCATGAAATCTTCAGTGCTACTGGACGGTCAAATAGCAGTGCCTTGGTCCTCTATCTGTGGATTATCAAGTGCCAGACAATGAACTGAGCTCCAAAATGGGTGCACTGCTTTTCTGTGAGACTGCAACTCTTTTAAGGAAGCAGAAAAAGCACTTGCATTCCAGAATTTTCAACATTCAACAGCAACAGAAAGTGCTGTGAGCCCATTCCCCTGCAAGACTGTGCATTGGTAGGGCTACATTTGAATCATGGTCCTAGTTACCTACGATATCACCCATCTCATCACACAAAAACCTTTTTGATGTCTTAACTATGCAATGCCACTCTAAATGGTGGAGAAGAGGGACCTTCACTTACAGTACCACAGAACCAAGATTATTAAGCATGCTTTTTGAAAAGATTGAATGTAACTCCTGAACCAAAAGCTTTCCAAACTTTAAGTAAAGCTTAGCCATTCAATCTAGATCTTTTAGAATAATTATCCTTCTCTGTTATTTACATACATGCTGCCAGACACATTGTAATGCTTCTCTAGCACTTATGAATACATTCTGAGCAGAAAGGCTCTTGTTATAGCTCTGGTAATTCCCAGAGAAGGCCACTCATATTAAAAATGGTGAACACCTAATAAATTACCTGGACAGACAGACTGAGCTGGAGAATCACAGCTGTTGTGGAAGATCTAACAAAAAACACACCAGCACTCAGTAGCCCTGGTTCCTCCCTATCAATAAAGGATAGCCATACTTAACTGCTGGAAAGCATAGAACTGATTTAAGCCACATTCTGCTAGTTAAACTAAAACAAGGAGAAATTAAAAAGCAAAGATAGAATAGATATGGAACAAGGGCATAAATACCATATTCTTGTCTCCACCATATTCTTCACTCTTACTTGTCTGATGAGCAAAAGACTAGGAGGACCTACTTTTCTGTGCTTTGTCACTTTAAAGACATCAGGTAACACATTCAAAGAGACAAGCTGATGTGCTAAGGAAGTTCAATATACATGAGAGGGTTGCTGATGACATATGGCTGCTTTTAGACACAACAGAAAAGAAAGATGACCAGATGTGTGGTTTGCAAAATGAAAGCTTGAGAAGCACACTTACAGGAAAAAAATAGATGTTCTAAGGAAGGGAAGAAAGATGATTAATAAAGTGATACACAGTATTGTGGTAGAAAAAAAATCCTATCATTACAATGGAAACAGAACAATGACAGAAAACCATATTCTTTGGTGCTGTAAGAAGAAAAACAATTTGTAATCTCTGATACAAAATTTTCCCCCTGAAAATTTTCCTCCAAGTAAATTAAAAGAAGGGTAAGCAGCCCATACAGTGATTTTGAAAATGGGGACTATTTGCTTGGACAAGAAGGGTGACAATAAGCATTATCACACATCAAATACAATTTGGCTCCATTTTCTGTGAAGAAGAACTGCAGCTTCTGATGAAAACATTAATATATTACTCTTGTCCCAATTTCTTGCAAAGCTATCAAACATTTCAGGGGTTTTGACACATAAGAATAAACAGACGCTTTGGCTCTGGTCTTTTAATTCTGGATTTTCAGGCAGTGAGTTCCCTGAAAGCAGGATAAATACTGGAATTGTCTGACATAATGAATGAAGAAAAGAATCTATGGAGAAAATTGAAGAATATCTGATGGGGATGGTAGAAAGTTTCCTGGTGCACTTTTTAAGGTAGCAAAGAATTTTTAAAAATCCAAACAAACTAAGCAACAAAAAAGAAAATGCAATAATAACTGCACTACAAGAAAATACTATGGTTGCTATTCATAAGATTCTAAAGCTAGCTGAGATAACTGAAAATACTTCTGTTGCAGTTGAAGGGTAGAATAAATTAGAGAAAGAGAGACATTCAAAGTTTGACTTAAATTTTGCTGACAGATTAAAAAGAGGTAGGATTGGTAGCTATGGAAAAGATTAAATGATTGAAAAGATTTTAAAAATGCATTTTAGGTAACAAGAAAGTACTGGGGAGAGTGGAACAGTGATATTGGACTGATGGGTTTTCAGGTCAGTCTCCAGGCATAAAGCACAATGCGTAGTAATAAAACCAAACAGTATTACAGCAATTTTATTCTCCCAGATATTGTATGCAATCTTCTAGATGTTTGGATATAAAATCTTATTTTCATTGAGTCAGTAAGAGTTTTGCCATTATATTCCTTAGAATTTGATTTGAAGCCTAATTTAAGAAACTTAACCATTTGGTAAACATACCAAAATGTTACTTTAAGGTTCTGAAACACAAAATCCACATTTCAGACAATTTTTAAGAGTTGTCTGTAATATCTTACAATCGTTGTGGATAAAGACTGAAAAAAACAATGTGGACTGGATATTAGACAAACAGACATACCCCAACAAGAGCTAAAATTAAAGAAAATACTTGAAGACCAAAATCTGCAATGAAGCTAAGAGAGAGAGAGAATTTCAAACCACTTAAAAATCAGTATGGTAAAGTAGTCTCAGAAGTTATGGAAGCAAACAAAATTAAAATACTGCAAATGCTGAGGTAAAAATCATAGTGAGAAGCTCTTAAAGTGATGAACAAAGTTAAGCTGTAAGACTGAAAGATTACTTCTAAATAGTTACCTCTCTTTTTTAAAATGTAGTGTCTCATCAAGTTCTGCTTTGTTAATCTCTTGAGAAAAGACTTGGAACAAATATGAGTGGTGAGAACACTTAATGCCAGTTAAGAAAATAATCAGTGCTACTAAAAATAGTGCCCCTCTCATTAATATCAGGAGGCAGACCTGCATCCCTTTTAATGGCTTGGCAAAATGGAACTGTCCGGTGAGCCCTGGATTATTCTTCTTCAAAGTGTGAATCTTTACATATTGGCAGATTTATCAGAAATCTCTATTTATGCTAAAGATCAGTCCCACCAACACAATTTGGATGCAAATATTTACTCCTGACCCTATACAGTCACTGGTTTTGATGTAAGGTACTCCAAAAAAAAGGGTTGTTGTAAATACCAGATCCAGGTATGTAACAGCTCTCAAATTTTGCATTATTCATTTTGACAATTTTTTTCATGATTACCTAAATTATTGGATATGACTGAGGCAGATAACAAGACCTTTTTACTTAGCCCTTCCAATTTGGAGTAGGAATTTGTGAGTCATACAGGCATGTTTAGGAATGGAAACAACATTAAATACTATACAGTAGTACTCACACAGTACAGTTACAGCTGTCTTTGATGGTTAAGCTATCTCATGGAATAATTCTTTTTTCAAGATTGGATAAGCTAAAGAATCTCAGATTATATGTTTGAAAAGTTCAGGGCCACATAAGGATTTTCACAAATGTGGTCCCAAACAATCCCAGTGCTTCGCTTTGCAGTACACTCAGGGAATCAGTTCCTACAGGGCTGATTTAATTGAATTTGAACCCCTGTGTAACCTACGGAGCTGGTCCTTTTTTGATTGCCCTAAACCAAATTCTTACAGAAAATGGTTTACAAATGCATTATGAAAGAATGCAGGGTTCACAAAGCCATAAAGATAAAGCCCAGTTTCTTTTTTTTTTTTTTTTGCACTATAGACAGGATTTACAATTGATAGGAAAAAACCCCATGTTCACGATGAATGATAATGGGCAAGGAACCAGTATATTCAATCCGTAGCTGGCTTCTGTTAACTGGGATAGAGAAATGCATAAATCAAGGATTCAAGGAAACACAGAATAGGGATAATATAACATGCAAATGAGAACAAACATGGCTGTGAAAAGATTAAATAGCTTAAATACCCAAGAAGCAGAAATATTTTCTTAATTATTTCAAAGATTCAGAATTAATCTGATCTAAACATGTGAAACTCCAGAAGCATGAGTGTTAAATAGATCGTCATCAAGTAAAAGAGTATGTAACATATTGTGGACTATTTAGTGAAGTATCCATTGCTGAATGTCCAGAAAAGTTTTTTTAACTTCAGCAATACATTGCAAAGCCTAATTTAATGAGGAAGGCAACATGGATTTATGACAGCAAGGTCTTTCTTAATTAACTTCCTAGTGTTGTTAAATAATGTTATCACCACAGCAGAGGAATGGAAATGCCATAGATATTATCTCTTTCAGTTTTATTACTGCACTTGATATAATTTCAGATTAAAGACTATAAAGTAGAAAAATGTCTCATAAACAAGTAACAATAAGTGGTGGGTTAAGCTGTGAAGAGTGAGGAGACTCTTTGCACTTTTATATGTAATTGAGTTAAGCAACAATATTAGATAAAGCTAGAAATACAAAAGATTCATGCACTGTTAGGCATGAAAAGTATGCTAAAGGGCCAACCTACCACCCCACAAAGGCAACAGAAGTTCTCTGAAGACTTCAATGAAAGCTGAATTGTAGATTTATTAGCCTTTACTGATTAATATAGAAAGCCTTTTTTTCTTGAGATGCAGATGCTCTTACATAAATTGTGAAAAAATGGTGTAGAAAGTTGTAATCAATGTCTTCTGAAACATCTTGGTAGAGTACATGAGTGAAAGTATCAATAAGCAAAAAATGTGTATTGTTATCTCCCTCAGTACCACCTTGCTGGATCAAAGTTCAAGCTTTGTTAGAGGTCTTTAGTGTAATCCACAATCCTTTAGGTTCTGCCGTTTTGAAGATTTTGGGCTCATCTTTTGCTTCTGCTTTTATTAGGAGCTATTGTGCGTCCACCAGGCTAAATAACAAAGTTCAATAGAACATCTTAATTTTTCACTTTACTACACAGGTGGAATAGGCAGGGTGAATCACATCAGAAATGCGATACTAAATACTCTGGAGCCTGTAGAACATAGGCACAGGTTAAGTCACAAGTATGAAATGATTTGATGTGAATTAGATAATGATACTGCAAAAATTGCTATATATCGATCATAAAAGAAAAACTAAGCTATCCAGAACTGATGTCTTCAGCCCAGAACTTATAAACCAAAAGAATGATGCAACTGACTTGGAAAACGAATGCTATGATTTAATCTCTGTTGTGTTAGGAATGGAAAGTTAGATTTTTAAAACATTTTCTGTGCCACTTTCTGGCAGTGATATTAAGCAGCACTTTATTCCATCTGGGAACCCTTTGAGTTTCATTGGGTTACACACAGAATAAAACACTAATCAGTGCAAGTAAGGTCTGGCTCTGGGTTTGGCTCATAGACAGAGGACTGGAGAGAGAACTTTGTTTTGGTTAGTCTCTGAGTAGGAGACTTTGAATTTCCTTTTTACCTAAGCTACATCTGCTGAGCTAGTTTATTACAAAAGAAATGGGAACTATGGCAATACATAGCTCCGAGTGTCTCCCATTCATACCATAAATATGTGAGGCCATGGCTCTGGGCAAGCTTTTCAACACATTCAGTAGCAGGATTTGATAGAATGCAACAGCTAACTCTCATTGCACCTCTTAATTTGCTTGCTGGAACTTGGCAATTTACCTTTCAAGAGCCACAGACCAAGTGGATATCTGTTTGGCACACACAAAAGTTCTTTTCAGGGATCTAGTGAAAGGGTAAGGTATGGACTGCAGCTTAATGAAGTTATAAGCTAGTGACATATCTTGCCAGAAAATATTCATGATCTACTAAAAGGAAAGAAGACTAGTCATCACAAAATAAAGGTTTATGTTTTAATTTTTAATGTACATAGTTTAATTTGTATTTAGCTGCCTTTATACACACACAGACACACACACACACACACACACACTGAATCTGCAAAGCAAAGGCAATGGCTGCAAAAACTTTGGTAGTACAAAGACACCACAATAATAGTGAAACCCTGAACCATTCATAGTTAAGGCCAGGTTTATTTGGGAGTTCATCTGAGTTTTGGCAAATGTTGTAAGACTTTTGGTTGTAGTGAGTGCTGCAATCGATGCTTTCATGTGGCAACTAGGTGAAACTGCTGTGGTTCAGGCTAAGTCTCACCCTGCGTCTGAACCCAAAACCTCAAAAATTAACTCTAAGCCATGAATTTACATAAATTTACAAACATTTACAAAATTCTGCAAAGGGAAACTGCAGCTCAGGTCTTCAAAGGATGTCTACTTTCCAAAGCATATATAGATTTTGTTCACTATTTCCTGGGTGACTCCAGAAGAGAAGACTATTTGCTCTCCTCTTCCTGGAAAGGCCTCTTTTCTGTGTCTGAGTAGAATTGCAGCGAGTTGGCAATTTCTACACTTGCAACCTGTGTACAGGATTTTGAAATTCCTTTAGAACCAAGACCTGGAGACTTGTCACTTTGAGGAGACAAGAGCTTGTAACAGGTGATAGGAAGCAATAAGGAGATGTTAGTAGCCAGCATTGATATATACCACTACCAGTGACTGTTATGAGGTTTAGCACTGAAGTCGTGATGTTTTATGGTTCTGGGAGTGTGAAGTCGAGGGCTTTGAATTGAAACAGCCCTTTTGGACAAGGATTTCTAGAATATAGGCCTAAAAAAGTATAAAGCATCTGAAAAAGCATTATGCCTGATTTAAAGCATTTACTAGTTCTCATGCCTCTTCTTTAAAGTGTTATGATTATGATTACATTTAAATTTAATCAACTTCTGAAAGGCAGCTCAGATATGTGAGATGAGAGGGCAAGCACATGGAAGAGGAAGCAGCTTTGCAAGGTGCTTTAAAGGACAGGAAAAATAGGGATGCTAATGCAGCAAGGCATAGGCATTATTTCGGTAAAGGATTTAACTCACTCTCAGGATGAAAACTTGGAACAGAAAAGTGAATCTGGGGAAGTCAGAGTAAAATGTGGCTGAGGAGCAGAGAAGGGCTTTAGAGCAGGAAGTGTGGGTGTCAGGAAGCTCCACAGCCAGAGGGACTGAGAGGCTGGTTTTCAGCAGGGCTGAGGTGGGAATGATGGGAAAGGAAGAACTATCAAATCACATTAGGGTTTGATCAACACCTAGGCATCTCTGGTTTGTTTCAGGATTTCTCTGTAGAGTTTGAATTAATTTATTGATAAGCCTCGGATTTTACAAAGTATTAAAAGGCCTCAGGAAACTACTGCAGGTGGTTGATAATCTCAGTTATTTGGGTCTTGCACGTTATTTCCATTTGTACTTGCACATCTTGCCAGTAGTCTTAGGTGTAACAATATATAGTACACATTGGTGTTCTGCCTGCCACTACCACTGAGCACAATATGCTGATTTCCCTAGGCTTAAAATGGAAAAAGCATGAAAACACAGATACATACACAACCCACCACATACATGCTTAGGAAACAGTAGATAGCAACATCTGCCATAGATCTGTAACGTTTTAAAAATATTTACTAGGGAAGTGTTAAAAGAATGTATAATATTTACACATAGAAAGTCTTGATCCAAAGTGGGTTTTTTTCAGAAGTGTGTACTGTTTTGCCACGTGGCAGGTGCCCTGAGCTACCATTAATCTGGAAAGAAGCAAGAAGTATTTGGTGCCATCATAGAAATGTTTAGGAATCTAAAACCAAAGCTATGTACAATTAAACAGAATAGGAGTTCGGTGGCTAATTCACCTGATTTCACTGGAAGCTTGGCATGCACTGTATTTATTTACTTTTGACAATTTCATAAGTTTCCATCTGCATATTTAGTCACCTAAATATATTTAAGATCTGGTTTAATAGAACCTGTTGACCTTTCCTTTTAAGAATGGGTGCCTTCCCCAGAGACCACCATATTGCTGAACATCCAGTGCATAACTATCCACTGCCACTAAGAGAGAATAATCTCTGTCAGTGTTTTGGGAGCTCATGGAGCCCCCACCAACTCTTAAGAAATTAGGCAACTTAAAATTAAAACCAAGCAATTTACTTGATCTTTTACTGCCCATTTCTTCTGGGTAGCTTTTTAATAAAATCTCCTTACAATCAATAAAATATATTTATAACAAAGTACCACACTCCTACCAACAATCTGCGAGCTGGTGCATACACTTCACGGCTTATAAACTGACACACTGTAATAGCTGCACAGTTTTTAGCAGCTGTCTCTCACACCATGTGTCCTGCCCAAGTAGAGACTGAGATTCAGACATGGTGTTCAAACACTGGGATTATCCTGTAATTTTCTGAATAGATGGCAACCATATGATAATTAATTCCCTAAAACCAAGCGGGGAGAAACAGCTGAAGAGGGGAAGGTTTTTTACATTGCAAAGAAGACGCAATACCCAGGGGGCTTTCAGATATTCTGGACGTGGGTATAGACAGGATAAGAACTTAAATAGTAAACAGATAAATTGATATTCTGTTCCTACTCACACTTCAGTTTTGGAAATGATGCTTGACTTCCCTAAAATCATATACAAACATATGTATCCATGTATCCATATGTATCCATAACAAAGAGCAGGTGAATATGTACATCCATCTGTATACTCGACTCTAAATGTATTTATGGAAAAAAGGAGTCCAGAAATCTGATTTCTATACTGATTTTAGAGAATTAATCCTCTTCTTTCTTTTTACCTGAATGAGGTTAAAAATTCCTCTCCTGCAAACTGCAGAAAGAGCTCTTAGAGTCTGTTCTTCCACCTCAATACATTCCACATCAGAATAGTGGTATGCTTTTGAAATTCTTTTTTCAGCCTTAAAAATCCTAATTTTTCCATCTTAGTGATTAACTTGCCTCTACTGGCTCTGCAAAGTAAGTTGATAGGACAGGGGGTCACTCATTCCAAATACAGTCACCAAAAGCAAGATTTTGTCCTTTACTCAGAAGCAATACTAAGATGGTGCAATTTGCATCTCTTATATGCAGGAACAAAAGTCTTGAGTAATCTTAATCTATATGCTGTTTTTTTGGCTTTCTAGCCACAGTTGAGTTGGCTCATCTGGTTATTGGAAGTAAGAACTGACTCTCAGTAAATCACTTGATTTGCATAACATACCTGCTTTTTACAAACAGTGATTTCTTCACCAAAATCTCAACAACTTGACTTATTCTTTCTTTTATTCTTTGATAGTACATAGTGGTGAATCTGGCAGATCTCCTTTAGAAGATTTAAAATTTTCATATTCTGTTGAAATTCAGAGGAAAAGTTGAATGTGCTCTTAGCGTTACAAAAGACTTGTGACATTTTCATGTTTAGCTTGAGAAACTTGCCAGTAAATTAAGTTGAAGAATTACCATAACTTAATATTTGCGTGTATATAGAATACTTTCCAGATAGGAATCTCAAATGTCTTCATGAATGTTAAGGAATACAAGCAATGAAAACCTTACTACATCACTCCCTGGAAGAAGAAAGTAAGAAAGGAAAAAAGAAACTGATTTTGGGTGGATAAAGGGAGGCCTAGAGATACGAAGCACCTGACCCAATGTCATATGAGAGGAAAAATACACAGCTGATGACAGAACACAGGGATGAGCTTAGAGTATAGCAGTAGGTTTCTGCATCAAGAAAAGACACCTCAATCAGCAATCAGATTTTTATGAGCACCGTCAAAACCCTCCAGTTTTATAAGACAGGCACTTAAGATCTATGACTGATGAATGAATGATGCTATTTCTCCAACTACAAAAGGTAATACTTGCATTTTGTTTGAGTGCAGAATAATTCCTGGAATAATTAAACAAACAGAAACAGTTAGGACATGTTGGAAGGACTGACATTATGGCTGATTTTCAAAGAAGTTTTAGGTTTAGGGGTGCTAATCCCATCGAAACAAAATGTGAAATGGGTGTCAAACTCCCTGAGGCCTCATTGAAATTCTCAGCTCATATCACTGCAACTGATTGCATAGGAACACAAATTAGAGTTAAAATGGGATTTAATTCTATCGTGTACATACGTTCATTTTTTACTGCTACCATTCATTCATTGCTTTATTTTAAATGCACCTTTCATCCAGTGATTTGCAGTAATAACCACAGAGAAAACACTATTCCTTCCATACCTCCCAAAATCCTAAAATTTTTAAAAGGAATAATAAGCAATGGACCATAGCATCAAGTGCTTTGAATTGACATAATTTCTTTGCCAATTTAAACTAGCTCAATTCATGGCTTCCTGTCTTTTTGTGTTTTCTGAGGTTATTCTCAGCAGCACCTGCGCAGTAAATAAAGGTAAAAGTGCAACAAAATAGACTCAGACATATCGGCGAATGAGGAGCTCTGCTTCCCATATACATTAGTGAACTTTTCTCCTGACAAACAGGCTATCACCGTATAATGGGCTTTTCCTGAAGTTTACTGCGGCACTGTTTATAATAACATTGCATCCAGCCTGCCTTGTTGGTACTTTTGCATTGCAGGGTAACAGTTCTGAGGTGGCAGCAAACAGCTTCCGTGCTTGTGTCAGGAGAAATAAAACTGTTATTATTTCATACACTTCAGAGGCCACACTCGAACTCAGCAGCTCTGCAGAGCTGTTGTGAACAGAAAGCTCTGCTGTAGAACACCGGGCTGCCCCCTCAACAATAAACCGTCTTCTCTCCCCTCCGTGTTTGGCTTCCCGCCAGTTGCCCATTTGCTTTACACCATCAATTTATATTCACTGAGATGGTGTAAGGTTCTAGAACAGCACTGATTATCAAATCTGCCTGCCAAACATATGAGCAGTAAAAGCTGGTCTTCCAGAGTCCTACATGTATCATCCAAGGGCCCGATCCTGCAAGCTCTCCCGACAGGGAGCAGTGTTCAGATCAGCCAAAGTCAACGGAGCCCTGAATTCACAGCAGCAAATGCCACTGCTAGGAAAATGTGCTAGTGGGCTGAAGTCCTCCTGGCATGGCTTTCCTGCACAGAGCTTTAAAGGAGTGATTTTCAATAACCCCACCATGGCATAAGCCCTGGCGGAGTCATCGGAGAGAGCTCGTAGCTTTTGTCACATATTTTGATTACTATTTCATTCAGCAGCAATTTGCCAGATGATACTCTCTCTTCTGGTATATGTGACGCAGTTTTTAAAAAGCCTTTAGAATAGCCATGCAGTCACTCATTCCTTGCTAATCCCAAAAGCTAAAAAGCCAAAAAGCTCTCGCCTTCTTACCTCCTCCCTCTGAAATAATATTATCTGAAATAATCCAACATCAGAGTTCAAAAACAGTTAAAAATTTTGACACTTTAAAAAAGACTTTAAAAGGACTACACAGGCTGATCTTTATTTGCCTTTAAAGTCTAAGAAGCATGCAATTCTGGCTTCCAAACTTTCTACTTAATCATGAGGTCTAGGAATTTACTTATTTAAATGGAAGCTTATATTCTCAGAGGAAAGAAAAAACAATATTTACAGCTGGGATGGTTCTTTAGAAAGATACCAAATGCCATGAGAGCAGCATTCAGGAGGACTGAAAACACTGCATTAACAATGGATTTTAGCAAATTAATTAGCCTTGCCCATTTTAATTTATCTTTCACAATGCTCTAAGCTTGTGAGAATCAGCCACAATGGGTTTTGTTCATAAGTTACTTTGCATCTAAAAAGAATTAGAATATTTCATGCTTGCTTTTCCATGTGGTCATATATTGGCAATCCTAATTTGAATCCTTTCACCTCATGTGCAATTAGTTCTCCCTGAAGCCAACAGACGTCATCCATACGTAAGGAAAGTGGGATGGATCTTTAATGAGTGGGAAGTAAATGTAACAATGAAATAGCTAATGAAGAGGTTTTACAGAAACAATACAGCTTTCTGGATTTGAAACAAACAGGCAGAGATAAATACATCTACCTACTCTTTACTTAAAAGCTATAATATTGGGCTCACTTAGTGCATTCAAAAAGTATGCATGCGTTTTCCAAATGTTTCCTAGCTATATTAATCGCATCTCAATCCTAAAATGAACTCTGTGCAAGAAGACTTATGCACATCCATAGTGTTATCTGGAAGATTACAGCCTTTATTGCTGACTATTTGTAAATAAGGATAAAAGTCAGCGTAGGCATCTCTTCAAATGCAGCTTTAAAATACCATATGTCCTTATGCTTGTGTTATGTGATGAAACCTGACAGATCAAAGGACCAGATTTCCCACTCTACATTGATTATTTACTATCATTCATTTTCATGCATTTTAATATGTAGTATCTACATTTAGGTTCTTGAGAGCCAGAGAGAATTCAAGCTGCAATACTTGGATCCAGACTCTGAACTTCACATAGCTTGGGGATCTGGCATTTTGGTTCAGCTTTTCCATTATGTAAACAACAATGTATGTCAGATGAAGTCCACACTGTCTTCAAGCTTGCTCAAGCTGTCTTACCCCTTTTCTCCTCTCCAATATATTCACCTTTTCCCCCTCAAAAAAGGAAAAAAAAAAATCATTTCACGGCTAGAAATTCATAACAGATTTTGACTGCAGGCATCAATCCTTCAAATCACTGTGTAAGTCAGTGGCAGGCCATGTTGTCTTTCTAAACATAAACTAACAGAGTGACCTGATAGAGACAACAACAGGGCTTCTGACACTTCTTTTATTGCCCACTCATAAATTCATAAAGGGATGTATACTCTCACCAATTGGTAAGTTTGCTAGATAAACATCAACACCAATTTAATGGCTTGCTTACACGTTGTAAAACAGAGGATCTTTATACAAAGAAATCAGATAAATCAAACATGAGCTGAGTCTTAGAGGAAAGCAATTAAAGCTTTCAGGTAAAGTTGCTGAGGGAAGGCCCTGCATCACATTATAGTGTATAATAGAAAATGTGTTAACATGGAGCACAGTATGTGAAATTAAATTAATTAGTAATATAAAGCAGCATGTCCATTGACAGATAAATAGATTAAACATAAGAGATAAATATCCCATTCAGAGATCTCAGCTCTTTTTATTATTTTTTATCAAAGAAGAAATGAAAAAAGAAATCAAACTTCCTAAAAGACAGAAGTGATAAAAGCATAGCTAAAATAGACATTTTAAAGCTGACTTGTTCGCCCCAGGCTAGTGATTGAAAAGAAAAAGCATAGCCAGACCATAAAAAACCTATTGGACCATATTTCATTTGCTATAGTATATTTAAATGTTTCACTGCACACCAATTTAAATCTAGTGCCTTATAGGCTAGTATAAAACACCTCAAGCTGTACTACTTTCTGAGCAACTGTAAAGAACCTTTCTTCGAGAGAGAGTTCTTACAGACACCTAGCATAGCCTTTCTTAGGGTTAGAAATATACTTAAGGCTAAATGGGCAAATTTCTGCTGCATCTTTTCCCCCTACCAAAACAAACATATGATCTTCTGTTAGGATTAAGGGCTGCTAGTACAATACAGATTGGAACAAGAGGAGCCCCCAAAACCCACATACAAAAGCTTAACATGTTCTCTCAATTACAGACCAGACATTTGTACCATCTACAACTCTCCATGCAAAGCCCAGTCTGGGAGCCTCTACTTGTGTTTTCTGGCATGCAACTGGTGCAATTCAAGGAACCATTTAATTAATTGCATATAATATCCATACCTGCCCATTTTTCTTCACTGATTGTTTCTGCGTATCTCTCTTCTAGCTTCTACCAATTTCCCAAGAATCTTTTCCACTTCCATCTGTGATGGCAATATACTGCTGACAGTTGAGCACTTCCCTCATTCCAATTTGCCTGATGAAAGAATCTGCTAGCACAGAACCTGGGAAAACTACTTCCCTCAGGTTATATTGTGGTCACTTCCCAGCTGAACATCTCTCCTTTCCGAGGTAAATGTCTTTTGTAAGTTTTCTGGGTTCCCCAATGGACACACTAAGCATTTGCAAATGACAAGGACATCTTTGGTGGTCCAGACTCTAATTCAAGGATCTCAGGGTCTATGGCACCCAAAATGCTGAAGTGTCATTTGCTGTCCACCACCCGAATTAGGTGGGCAGTGCAAAAGTTACTGTGTGAATTTGACAATCACCTTGATGCCTTTTCCAGTGTGGAACTTGCTATCCAGAGGAAAGCAAATTTTGTTTTGGTGAAAGTAGGCTTTATTCCCGCAGTAATAGGAGACTACATGTTAGCCATCACAATACAAAATGCTTTTAAATCCTCCCTAAGGGAAATGTATTATCCACCATTTCTATAAAAAAGGAATGGGGGATGGGATATAAAGGTAAGTATTCTAGAGATATGTCAAAATGAGCTGTTTCTCCAGCAGCCTCAAGAATGTGCATCATTGCTTTAATACAGATGGTTAGAATTTGTGTTAGATTTGTCTGGGTGCAACAGAAAAAATATAACCTGTAGCTCTTTCATAAAGCAGAATGCAAAATCAGAATTCACCTGCTGGGAATTCTGACACTGCAGAGGGGCACTCAGTCAGGATATTAGTAACACATCCAAGGGTGAAGAGGGAGGGCACAGGACATAGTTTGAATGAGTAAATCACACTAACTCTACAAGTCAAATTATAAAAGCATTTTGAGCAAGTTAGATACAGAAATTAAAGCTGCCCTGAAGCAACTTTAATTTAGGTGACTGGGTGATTTGCTATCACTATGTAACTGCCAAAGCCTCACTACATTTGGCAACACCACAGAAGCAACCTTCCCATACAGGCAAATCACTCACTAGTAATACCTGCACTGAATTAACTTGAGTAAGCATTTAAATATGAGGAGTGCATTTAAAGACAAATTCTGTCCTCATAAGCAGTGCTACCAATCCATAGCAACTTACTACCAGTCCCTCTCTTCCTAATTTCTGGAAAAGGACTCCTAAAACTTGACCTTTCAGTTTATTTTAGACAGAACAGGTATTCCTCTTGTAAACTTGACCTTTCAATTTATTTTAGACAGAACAGGTATTCCTCTTGTATGACAGTATTTCCCTTTGCTAAACTTTGCTTTCTAAATTGATATTTAGTCTGCAGAATATCTGCCCAAGCCTCAATTATTTTGGAAAGTTTTAGCAAAAATGATTCAGCCTTTTCTGAAAATGAAATTAAAGAAAAATATTGGTATGTTGTTTCTTGCTATATTTAATTGAGGAGAATGTGCTTTGGAACAGAAGCGTAACATTTGGAGAAGAGATGGCCCTGCTCTTGGGGATGTGCCTTTTGCCATCTCTTTGAAAATCCACCCACATTTGGCCAAGCTATAAACCTTTGAAATTTTTCAATTAGCACTAGTTTAGTAAAGACATTTAAGAGTTTGTCAGCTAAATTCTTCAAAGACTCCATCTGTACTGAACATGCTCCAGCCTGTACATGCTGGCATCTGCAGCACCCCCCCAAAGAAAAAAGAAGTGTGCACTGCTCTAGCTCTGAGCAGGACTTCCTTTGCAATGGTCCTTCTCCATTGCCGTGGACCTTCCTAGGCCAGGGAATGCATACAGGGTGCTGTCACCTGTTTCCTCTCCATCCCACATCTGTGTGGCTCCTACTAGCCTAATTAATTCCCAGTCACCCTCTCCTAGTGCTCCAATTCTACTCCTTTACAACTGGAGCCTCCTCATTTCCCATGGTACTGTCATCCTCCTTACTCAGCCATCCCTCTTCATCTCCACCTTTGTTTCATGGTATCTGTCAGTGTGACACAAACTACATCCTTCACTCTCTTGGACAGCTTTGGTCCCCTCTGCATTTAACTCTGGCAGCTTCCTCCATCACAGTCTTGGGTATCAGAAGGAATCATAGGTATGGGATAATAGTTCATTGCTTCAATGCCTGGCTATGACTCTCAGCTACTCAGAAACAGCCTTGCAATAGTACACCTAGTCCCTCTACAGCATAAGTGAACTTTCAAAAGCATAAGGTGGTGTGGGATTCATGATTCTGGCTATTTAAGAATGAATTTCTGAAGGTTTAGCTATTCAAACCCAGAAAGACTTCAGTAAGCATCTGTGAATTGTAATTTTTGCTAACACTTTGCTGTGGACAAATCGTTATATTTTTTCTAGGAAAAGCAAAAGCACACTCCTAACACTGACCTTAAAATTGTTTCCTCTCACAAACGGGATCACTAAAGTCTTTAGCATTATTTAAGTTAAATATTGTGCAACTATTTCCCCCCCCACCCCGTATACTTTGTCTTAATTTTTTCTTGACATTTTAGCTGTCTTTTACAAATCCTAAACAGGACGTTGAGAATGAGTTCATGATGCTATTTTGAAGTTATTGGTATGCTCTGTATCTCAGAATCAGAAACTAAATATTTTAAATCCTATGATTAGCAATGTTTATAGGTATGGACTTTTATTTCAAGAAAATTACTTCAAAACAGAGCTCATTATATATGTAATATAAATGTTTAATGTGTCAGGTACTTGTGGGACATTTTAATTGGATCAAGTATTTCATTTTGTGAATATCTTTATAGTACCTCAAAGCTGTCTGAAAAGTTTAGCTTGTTTGTTTCACATGGAAAAATTTTTGTGAACTGACAGTTTTCTTTGTTTACATTCTCTGCTTTTCCATCAGCTCTACTGGTCACAGCAAATGCAAATTAACTCCATTAGTCAAAGCAGTTAAGATAGTTCTTAATGTTGGATAATTTTTTGTCAGTAAGAAGAGTACTGTTACTTTAATCGTCTAACACAGCACTTTGTCTCAGAGGTACTGTATCCCTTGCACTGCATTTTTTAGATCACTAAGCAGCATTAATTGAAGCCCAATTCCTTCAATTGGACTATGGGAGGACTACATAAAAAATGGGGTTTCTATTGAGGTAATGAGAAGATGAAGGCCAAAAGAAAAATAAAAATGTACTTTGCAAAGTTACCATATTCCCTTTTTGCAGTTTATGACAACATGGAGAACTTGAAAGCTGAACTTTGTGTATCTACCAACTCCACAAACCTGCAAAGCTTCTGGCCTCTCTGTCTTCTACCTGTATAAGTTGACTAATGCTCAAAGATTACCATGGCCTGAAATGGCCTAACTGATCTGGAAAAGTGAAGGAAAACACCTTAATTTGGGGGGGACTTTGTTGGAATTGCTGCACATATGAGTAAAGTCACCTCACATTTTTCTGGGTTCTACATTAAGATTATAACATGGATTCCAGGAAATAATTTCTGATTTCTTTCTGGAAGTCTGTGTGGCATCTGATCATAGGAAAGAGTCCATTAGACTTGGAACAAAAGGTGTGACAGAACCCATGTGTTTGCTTCTTATGGTCAGCTCATGTGCTGCAAGTAGGACAGGGTTATGCAGTAAAACCCGCACAAGTTCTCAAGTTTCAGATCTAGTGGGCTGTACAAGCTGACAGCAATTTGTCTATTCAGGTTTTATTTCTCTTCAGGGCTGGTGTGCTTATAAAATGGGATCAATGCTGTACATTAGTTTGTCCACTTTGAAAACTCTGCTTTTCATACACCTGCATTTTGAGGAATTTCAGGAAAATGAAAGAAACAAACCACAAAAAAAGAGATGCTTAACTGACAGATAAGGATTTTAAAAACAAACAATCTAACAAGCAAACCAGCAAGCAGATCTCTCAAATCAAAGAAAAAGCAAAAACTAAGCAAGAAAAATCAACTCAGATGGAAAAATAATTCTATCAAAAGTTATGCTTTCTAATAAATTTTTTGTAATTTTTTTTACACAGCCTTGCAATTAAAAATACCAAATCAGTGTCATATTGTGATAAAACACTGAGTTAGCTTTTTAGGCATGAAATTCCCTCAAAATTGTCTCTCTACATGTTTGTAAAACAGAAATCCACATTTGCTGAAATACAGGGCCTTTTTGCTTAGGAACTTGGCACTTGGAAAATGAATCTTTTTGGCATTTGAAAGATAAAAACTGTCTCCTGTAGAAAATGGCTTGGATATTGAGCACTGAAGGAAGAAGTTTTAAAGCTTCACTGAAAGGAAAGCTTTTGAAAGCATAGTTTGATAACTCGTGCAATATCTGCATTGTGTGTCTGCATGGAAATCCCCAGCTTTTTCAGCAGCTTGGAAAAGAATTTCAAAAAGTCATACAAAATGATACTGAGAAAAGTCAAGGTCTGAAGCCCAGTCTTCCTCCCATTAGATTTAATAGAGAATAAAAATAAATCCTATTGTTTGTCCCCCTGTCTAAGACAAGGCTGGGAATGTGGTGTGGAAACTAAACCACGTTCTCAAGCTGAAAGGTAGTGCTTTTAGGTCAGGGCTCTGGCACACCAGCAAGTCATTGTAAGAAATGCAAATTGCTACTTTGCATTGCAGTAATCTTTCTGTTTGATAGGGGACTTCTGTCTCCAGGGCTGACAACCTGGCAAATTTCACAGCATTTAAAAAAAAAAATCACACAAAAAACTAAACAAAACCAGAGTTGAGGAAAAACACATCAGTGTAGAGGCTCTATTTAAAGAGCAATTTGGACCTTCTGTGATGTATTTTAAGTGCTTTTCTTTTTCCACTCAATACATTAAAGGGACATGATCAAGGCTAAAGAAACTAAAATTAGACCTGCCAGCTGTGTTTTGGTTTGTGAGTATTCACAGGTCACGTTGTCCCTGTGCACTCACTGTCTGATCCATTCCCTGAAGGAGGCAAAACACTGGAAGGTAAAGGAATTTGGATACCCCTTATGTACTTCAGTATAGTCTCTGTTCTCCTCAGAGCAAATTAGACCGGGAGAAAGAAACCAGCAGACACGTACCTCTGATCTTGGAAAAAGCATGGGGTTCTTGGATTGTTGTTTTATTCTTAGCATCTATGTTTGATCTTTCATTTTTGGAAAATAATAGGTTTTAAAAGTTTATACAGGAAAAAATACATTAATATACTGAAACATACTTGATTTTGGGTCAACTGTGTAATCTTTTACAACATTTTCTGAAAATATCTAACCCTTCCATAATCCTGCCAATGCAAGCTGAGTTTTTTGTGTCTTAAATCATTCATTAGTCTGCCAATTTTCCACCTAATAACTCAGCTAATTACTGAAAAGCACTTCTAGATAGTTTGCAATTGCTCTATAAAACTTACTATTAAAATTTCAAGGGGCAGTTTATCCAAAAGGCATTTGACCTCTGATTTTCAGGTGGTACAATCCTAACTAAATTGCTTTCACAGGTCAAGTAGTACACATATAACTGTATAGTTTGGCTGTGTTTTCAATCTTTGCATGAACAAACTAAAGAATTTTGAGTTGAGAACCTCAAAATTAGATGAAGTTTTGGATACTTGTTATAAACCTGCCAGATGATCTCTGCTTTTGTCAGAACAGTCATCCAAAGGAGTCAGTCAAATAGACATGGGTGTGTTATTGCCCTGTAATTAAGGGTGGAGAAAAATCTGTAGTTTTCAAAGTACTAGTTGAAAACAGCTGTGGAAATGTTACACAGAAAGTTAAATTTAATAATGTTAAAAGCAGTGCTTTTTTCAAAAAGAGGTCCATATATTGAATCAGAGTAAGTCTTCAGGAGAGGCAAGTTTTTTAAATAAAAATGCAGCATTTTAAGCTCAAGCAAGCCCTGGAAAACAGCAGGTCAAAAGCAGCAGTGTTAACAGGATTCTTTATATCTCTCTCTCTCACAACTCCAAGATTAAGAAAGCAGTTGCACAGAACCAGAACAGCTCCAGCTCTCTCCTCACTGGAATCATGGTCTCAGTACTTTCTTCTGTAAAACAGACTCACAGGTGACAATACTGCAGAAATGCATCATACCCTCCAAATGTACCTAATTAAATTTGAAGGTGGGGGGGATGCTGCACTGTAACCTGCAACACTCATCCTCCAGCCCTTTCAACTCCCTCTCAGTCTTTTGGGCACCTAAGAAGATCTCACATGATGCAGATAGGCCTCTGGTGTCAAACAATATGGAATTTATGATATGAGTTCATAAGGAAATAATTCATTACAGAACAGGAAGGAAGTAAACAGGGATACATCACAGACAAAAAAAAAAATTAAAGACAATGTAACAACTTTCTTTGTTGATTTGCTATCCTATCCTGTCCTCTATTTAAATTTAAAATATATACGTCATGGCAAAAGGCGTTATAGCTTAGTTATTAAAATATTTGCAAATCATGCACACTCAGAAAGACAAAACCTCAGAGTTCTCAAATCAGGATGTACTTAGATGCAAGAGAAAAAAATCATATTATCAAGAAAGAGATAGGAATCCCTCTACTATCATGTGATCTTTTCCCTTCCAAGGTCTAACCCTTTGGAGTCCAGAAAACAAAGTGGTCAGGGCCCATGCAGCTGGTGAGAACTCGTTCTGGGAGGTAGAGAGGTGTATGTGAGATTCTTTCCTATTCCCATCCAAAGATTTAAGTAAATCTATGGTAAACCCAGGTGGTATTTTACAGTCATAGAATGACTATGTTTTATAACACCAAAAAGCCACAGGACAAATAAAGCTCAAATACTGCATAAAGAAAAACAATGGGAAATGAAATCTATGGAGTCCAGCATATTTTTATTATCTATGCTGTGTTGTACAATTAGTGAAATAAGGGTTAGTTTTTATGATTTCTCTTGCCATTTAACTTCAATTCTGCAGCTATACAGCTTTTGAAACAGCAAATTCTTGATTAGTGTGCGGTGATGATGCAAAATTATAAGTGTGAATTAAGGCAATATTATACCACATTCATGTACTTATCAGGAAGCATAATACACAAGTCTAGTGGCAACTATTCAGCCACTGGAACGACCTCACTAGTTTAATATGCTCAGAGTTGCTGTATAAAGTGAGAAAACAAGTGTATCATCATGCATTAACCATGTTTTGCTGTAATCATAAGCAAGTTTTGCTAATATGTATTAACACAAGGCAACTTAAAAAAAAATGTAGATGCCAAGTGCAAAAATGCTGTTGATATATAATGTGTATTACAAAGTAGCAGTAGTAAAATGAGATCTAGCATTTTGTTTTTCCATAGATTATCTTGCTAAAGAGATTAAAAACAACCAACCAAACAAAAAAGCCCCCACCATACCACACAACAAACACACAAAACACACACCAAAAAGATCCTATTTTGGCTATTCAGTTGTTAGCAGGTACATATGCTAATGTAAACATTTACTGTGTGCATGTTCCTGTGCATATATCTATGCATACACAAGAAATACAGCACATATTTTTATATATACATATATTGTCACATATAAACACATATGCTCCAGAGCTTTCCTTTTAGTGTTTTTCTTGAATCTTTACATGAATAATATCCAGCATCATGGACCTTGAACACTGATGACTCTGGTTAACGCTTTTATCCTTTGCTTGAAATTACAGGATCAGTCTAGCCAGAATTTATGAGAACCAGACCCCAGACCTCACATAGCTCACATATTAGACCATTAGGTATCTAACTACCTCTGAACAATTTCAATGCATTATCTTGCCTTCTCCCTGGGGCACAAACTTCACTCGTCCATACTTTTAATATATTTTGTCTGCATGAAGCAGATCGAGTTATTACATGCCAGGAGATCACGACTTACAGAAATCTCATTGCTCTACAGTGATGCAACTAATATCTCTCCCTTCTCCATTCTGAAACAGTGCAGTAAAGAAATGGTCAGTGGTGTAATTTCCACTAAATTAATTGAGAATGTACTGAATGCAGATCTGCTATTTATGCTTGCAGATGGGCTAATTAAATATTTCCACCTTGAAATATATTTGTGTGTGCATATATATGCTGATATACCACTATCCATATTGACATAGCTAAACAGAACTGTTTTTCAAATTGCCTAGAATGCTCACTGCTGCACTTCACATAGTGTCCTTCTGAGAGAGGTTTAACACTTAATTTTCAAAGACAATGTAAAATCAGGGTGCTGTTGCCAAACATACCTTTGCACTATTGGACTGGACTGGTTTTGTTTTGGGTTGGGGTTGTTTTGATTGAAATATAACATAAAGTAAGATTAGAAATCAATTGACCTGTGAACTCTCTGAACCTTTTACCTGGGTTGGAAGGCCATTACGTTCTTTTCTTTCATTAGCTTTTTGTTGGAGCAAGGCTGAACAGGAAACAAGGGTGATCCTGTCTCGTCCCTAGAGGCTGTTCATCAGCTGGCTCAGTTTACAGCAATAAAAAAAAATTGGAAACATATAACAAGTCAGAAACCTTATATTTCTCTTTAAACATTTTGATCAGCATTATAATACTAATATTAACAGCAGAGAACAATAGAGGAATTGCACTCTTTTTGGAATTCCTCTTCTGCAAAATGGTATGCATGTATTTTCCTGCATTAAAGTATCTGCCTTTATACCCCAGTTCTAGCTAACAGTGATTTTAGTTTGGATCTGCTAAATTACTTTCCTTTATGGCTTTCATTCTCGATGAACAGAGGACTACTCATAATTCTGTATTTCAAATTTAAATTTATTCTTAAAAAACAGAAGTGAAAATCTTGTTTCTCCATTCCCAAGCAGTTTGAAGCCCTATTCTGCAAAGTGCTCAGTGTCTTGACAGAGATGCTTAGCACCAGAGCAACCGCAAGAGAAACAGGGATACTCGGCACCTCAGGGAAGGCGCTTCACACTCCACAGGATTGGACACTTAATTCTTAACTAAAACAAACTCCATCAAAAGGTCATCAGTCCTGGAGACTAAAACAGTTTTGATGAAGTCCAGTCTCCCACTCTGTTGACAAGCGTCTCAATTATTTTCAACAGCTCTTGGTGTCTACATCAGAAGAATGCAGGGCAATCATCAGGCTGAGGTAACCACAGGTCCCTCTGTGAGAATCTGCAGAACACGCACTCTGAGCAGAGCTTTAAGACAGCTATTATTTTTCCACCTGAGGTAGGAATAACTAATGATGTAACCAAGTTATCAGCTACACGTTTTGACATACCAGCAGTGCATGAACTAATGCCTTGTAACTGCAATGCAAGAAGAAATAGCCCCTCAGGATAAATTCTTTGGAAGTCTATGTGAGCAAAGCGACGAAATGTCTGCATGGAAAAATCTAGAACTTTTAAGTAGGGCTGGGTAGGACTTAACTCTGAAAAATTTTCCTGTGTGTTATATTACTTGAACAAGGTAAAGCTAATCTGGTCAATGAGTCTTTGTTGATTTGCTCTAGCATCTAGATTAATTTAAGATGCAAGCTGTAGTGAAAAAATCACCATACTCTTCCTCTTTGCACTCCCCTGGTCTTGATGATCTACAGCACATACCTGTGTTATATATATATGTATTTTTATATATATATGTATTTATATATATATATATATATATGTACATATATACATACAGTATGTGCACCATACATAGACACCTAGGACATCTCTGGCTTCAGGTTCCTCATTTTTTGACCAGGTGATTTTTTCCATAACTGCTTGCCCATTGCTTGCCCACAGGTCCCTTGCCCAAAGCTGTGTCTCTCCCCTCATCAGAAAGTTGCCAAGTTGAGGTTTAGCACTAAACATGTCTTTCAGAAATCCAGCTGCATCCTTTCCTATCTTTCTCTCCAACTGCTTCCCCAATACAGCTCTCCAATTTCCACAAACTGCACAGATTTTGGGGTTACTGCTACACAAAATTCCCATTATTCCTAGTACCTTGGCATTCTCAGGAATGCTCCTGAATGCCTGTTGTTGACAAGTGAGTCCAAATGATGTGTGCTACTTTTGCATTTACAGCTTAGCTCGCACTGATGTGATGGGAGGCAAATCTTCTCTTGGTTTCTTGAAAGTAATACACTGACAATAAAGGGAGGCAATGCACCTCTCTGAAGAAAGGTCTTCTAAGCCTGCAGAACATGTAAGAGTTAGGTGTTCTCTAAAAGTAGCTATAGGGCTCCCTTTCTGAAATGAAATTCATTTTGGCACATAGTTTAAAAAGCAAAACAGAATAAAACAAACCAAATAAAATTCAAACACCAACTTTCCCCAAGTGAAAGCATAATGAATGATAAAATAACAAATGAAATTATGACACACACAATAAAGCATTATTCACAGAATCACAGAATGGTTGAGGTTGGAAAGTATATGTGGAGGTTATCTGGTCTGACCCCTATTCTCAGTCAGGGTCATCTAGAGCTGGTTTCCCAGAACCAGGTCCAGATGGCTTTTGAATACCTCCAAGGACGGAGGCTCCACAACCTCCCTGGGCAATTTATGCCTGTGCTCAGTCACCCTCACAAAGTGTTTCCTGTGTTTCAGTTTGTGCCTGTTGTCCCTGGTCCTGTCCCTGGGAACCACTAAAAAGAGACTCTCTTTGTTTCTGCACCTTCCTTCAGGTATTCCTATACATTGATGAGATTCCACCCGAGGTTTTTCTTCTCTAGGCTAAAGAGTCCCAGCTCTCTTAGCTTTTCTTTGTACAGGGCAAGATGTTCCAGTCCCTTAATCATCTTCATGGCCCTTCACTGGACTTTCTCCACTGTGTACTGGAATCATAACTCAAAATGTAATCCAGCAAACATAGCTCAAAAGATGCTAACTACTGTGGTATTTTCACCATCCCTCATGCTCTCATGAGAGAATGAGCCCTGACAATATTTTCTCCAATGTGGTGTCTAAAGGAAGGTATGGAAAGCTCAGTAAAGGATCTCTATTGACTAGACTCAGTGTCCCTCACCAGAAGAAAAAAAAATAATTTAGCATTGCTCTTTACAATTCTTTCTAATACTTGACGTTGGTTAGGTGCAAAATTATTTCTAAGGATTTTTGAACAGACATACCACTAGTGGTAACTATTCACAGGTATGCATTTTGTCCTTGCTAGCACTCATTTTAAGCTCAGAAAACTCATTTGACACCACAAAAGAGGACATGAATGAAGGACAAAAAATCAGATGACCATATTAGCTGCTCAATAATTTATTTTTACTGTTTTCAGTGCTATGTCAACTGCTTAAGGCATGTGCTGAGGAGATGATGAGGGTTGTGATGGATATCAGCATCCATTAGAGCTTCCAGAATCTTAACCTAGGAAGACCATCTCCCCTCTAGACCATGGCAAAAGAGAGTATTACTTTGATTATGAGAAAATTAATTGAAGTCTTGACGCTAACTCTCAGGGCATGATTCTTGCTACAGAAGGTTGCCTGCAAAATATTTTCACTTATTTGAGCTCAGGTTTTTGAAAGCACAGGAATTAGTCCTAGACCTGTGGTCTTAATATTTATACAAGAAGTATATTCTTCCCAGCTATACAGTGGCATTGTAGACCTTTCAACTACTCAAGACCTCTGTGCATGTGACCCTGCATGTCAGGTCACTGCAGGACAAGAAAAAGGGGAAGAGTTGGGTGGGAGGCATGTAGCCCCTCACATAACAGCAGAGAGTCCATGTACCAGACATGGCTCTATCAGGGCCCTTTTGATTGCTAGATTTACACTTATAAAGAGCAGCTTGGTGCAGCAGTTTCTCTCCTACTCCATGATTTCCCATGGCCCAGGCTACAACTAACTGTCTATAGGTCTGTCTGGCACAAGGGATCATGAAGCAGAACAGAAATTCTGCGGCCCAAAATGAAAGCTGCAAGTGCATGACTTGTTTTCTGAAAATACATGGGACAGTGTGAAAGAAGTCAGACAAATGTCTCTTTCTCAGTGTTTAAGACTTGGCAGGTCTGCTAGCTGTAGAGCTCAGCAGCCTATATAGCAACTTCTCTTTGCCATCCAAGTTCAGTTGATTATTCACTGCAAGGCAGCCAAAAAAAAAGAATGGCGATAGAGGGCAATGAAGTCATATTGCTCCCCCTCCAACAGATTTCAGCTTGATCTCCCATATCCATATTTGGATTTCAATGGGACTCTCTACAAGTGCTGTGGATTCTGACATACAACTGCAGACAGACTTTTCTACATTTAAATTTGCTGTGTAAAAAACAAAGGCAGTAAAATCAGCTACTTTCATTCACTGAAATATAAATATACAAGTATAACAACAACAACTATAAAGATTATAAAAATGATAACATACATTTGCCTAAGTAATTTATTTATTCATCTGAGGTGCTTTTCTGCATACATGTTATCTTCCCAGTAATTTCCAAACCAAGATTTTATGGGGAAGTGAAGTTCAGAAATTTGTGCTGTTATAATATTAAAGCCTTTTTTGAGCTGATGGGTTTAAATTGCTTTTGTCTGTTGCTATCACAGTTGTTATACTGTTAATATAATTATAATTAACTTTGGGGTTTTTTAGTAGATTTTGCCTCAACTGACCACCCTGGATTAAAGCATGACTTAATGTATTATTTCTGTTCCATCTGTAGTTTGGAGGACAAAGGAATTCACAGAGAATGCCCACAGTATTTTTCAGTTTCTGTTCAGGGTATTTATTTCTTGACAGTGCAATGCACCTGTTTTGATAATCTACCCTTGGAAGTTAATGGAGCTTGTGAATTTCCAGATGGCTGTGGGAAAGAGGGCTGTGTAGTCAACAGAATTCTATACTGACAGTCTGATGAGACTTTCTATTGATCTCCTATCCTGAGATCCCAGTTCAGAATTCCTACATGATCTCTTATTGCGTGATTTGTTTCCATTGGTCACCTGGGTTTACAAAACACCATTGATGAATAACACCCAAAATCCTATCTCATTTACATTTGATTATAATAAACCAATATGCCACTAGAATTCTCATCAACTGCATGAAAGTAGGAGGTGGAAATTTAGCAATTCTGAAATTACTGATTCTTTTAAGTGAATATTTTTGAATGGAGAAACAATATTTTGATGGATAGAGGTGCTAGGGAAATACTAATTTGCCAGAGAGAAGGATCTGCAGAAATGCTGCTGGGTGAAAGTTCCACTTGGACTCTCAGCAGAGCTATCTGCTGGACAGATAGTTCTGAGTCCCACAAAATAAACAGAAGAGAGAGAAAATAAGAACAGTTTATTTTGAGGTAAGAAGGACAATGAGAAAGGGAAGCGTAAATGTAGTCTATTGTCCAGTTTTCTCAATTCATGACATGCCAGCCTGGAAAAAAATGTTAATATTTTTCTCTTTTTTAATGTGCTGGTAGAAAGTCAGCACAACATTTTCTCTCAATGTTGTCTGAGATCAGGCACCTGAGTTCATCTTTGATCCTTCATTATTCTTAACCATTGTAGTTCAAGG
Source organism: Cettia cetti (assembly GCA_013401135.1). Taxonomy (NCBI): domain Eukaryota; kingdom Metazoa; phylum Chordata; class Aves; order Passeriformes; family Sylviidae; genus Cettia; species Cettia cetti. Next base: position 75,795 of record VZUI01038555.1, on the reverse strand, counting down.
TTCCCAACAAAGAGTCATCACAGTGCTGCACAAATCTGTGTAAAGACAAAGACTTAACAACAACATCTTTGTTGTTACCAAATCAGCAATCTGATTTTCTTAGTTACTAGGCACTGCCTTATACTGTGGATTTAGTGAGAGATGTGGATTGACCCTTAAGGATATCAGGTGGGACATTTTGCAATTTTTTTTTTTCCCAGCAAAATTTTAAAAATGTTCTTCCCACTTTCTCTGACTGAATACATGTTAAGGGCCAAATTTCTATTAGTAGCATTCCTTGGTAAAGTCTGAAAATTATGAAGTACATATGTTAACCACAGTGCCCTCACCAAGCCCCCATTGCCTACCTAAGTTTCCTCCTACAACTTCACAGGGTGTTGTGTTCACCCTTGTTTCTGTGCTACGTTGTTTTGCACTTTTAGGGCTTTGTTAGGAGTGAAAGGTATCACAGAAGTATCTGCATTAAGTGGTGAGTGAAGTACTGCACTGTACTGTACTGTACCATGCTATCACATGTTGATGGTTCCTGCAGTTAGGGAAGCTAACAAGATTCAAATTTTCATGGTTGGGTTGTTTTTTGTTTTTTGGTTTTTTTAGTTTCATGGTTGGGTTATTTTTGTTGCGGTAGGCCTAAAACTCAGCAGCAGTTGGGCTGGGAAAATGTCACTTCTTTGCCCCAGGAAAATACCCATTGCATATATAAAACATGATAGTATGAATACATAAAATTTTCTCTCCTTCCAGTGAAAGGATGCAAGCTTCATTCACCACAAAGCTGATAGAGAGTGGAACTGAGAATAAAGAAAGTATCTGGCATTCTCTACCTTCAAAGTCCTTCACTTAGCAACCTATAAAGCATTTTTTGAGCCTAGCTATTGTCTGTATATGAGGTCATAACACTACACCAGGCAAATCTGAAGTTGTATTTAGTTTCTGAATATCTGAAAGTATGTTATATAGCTGGTTAATGACAGAACTTTGCTCTTGTCTCAGAGATTTCTGAAAACTCCACTTACAATACTTCTGTAATAAAAGATTGCATTCTAAACTTCATACTGTTGTCATAGCCCAACTTCATAAATGTTCAGTTTTGGCAGTTCCTTAATTTTGGCAACTGCCTTCAGGGATCCAGTATCTAAAATATCTGTTTGCCTTACAATTTTTTTTTTTTTTTTAAAGGCTGAGCTATCTTCCTTCTGCACATGGTATGCAACTGAAGTATAAATATTTTACTTGATATTTGTTATCTTTTTTGATGGCTTAGAAACTTCAAGACAAGTTATCTAAATAATTCCAGTGTTACATTCCTATCTCAAGTCTTACTTCTCTAATACTTATCACACTGAGTACTCTACAGCTTTCTATCCCTTTCTTCATCCAGAGGAACATTTATCTTTACTGCTCATCTAAAAAAATTCTCCCTTCAAAATAGCAGTATGTCTGTTAAATATCTATATAATAAAAATATCCTTTGTAGAAATCTAACATACTACATGCTGATATAGTGCTGATCCAGAGATTCATTGAAAAGAAATTCCCTATTCGCTTTCCATGTAAATATTTGAAGATGGGGCCTTCTTATAAATTTGTCAAAAGACTTCCAAAGTCATGCTGCATTGCATGTACACGTCTTTATCTTCTTGTATTTCTGCTCTGACACTGACTTGAAGTTGAATCAAATCAGTGAATCTTTCACTCAGTGGCTGCACTGAGTGACCTATGTGAAAATAACTTCAAATCCGTTCCCATGGCCAGGTTTAGAACCAACCACGATGTCAACGGATGACTTTTCAACAGTGCTCACCACTTTCACTGAGCTCTTTTAAAATCCTGGGCTCTGTGCACAAATGTTTGCCTTGCATACCCTGCCCACAATCCTGCTGACACATTTGCTGTCTGTCTCAGCCGAAAGCACTGAAGAGCATTCCAACAGAGTAACTTGCAAGACAGGTTTGATGCTAGACCCTGTGGAAAGTCATGGTTCTCTCTTTCATTTGAATGACTCTCATTGGTGTCTTTAGACATCTCTGACATCTTCAAGGACAACTTAATTAAAATATTTATCTGTTAAACCAGAAACTCTTGCCAAAATCCAAGCCTACCCTGTCCATACTGAAAGGCTGTGGCTGTCTTTGTTGGCTTTAGTTCTCAAAGATGACTCTCCATTAGCTTTTTTTGAGACTTGGATCAAGTTTCAAGTATATAAATCATGTCAAAAGACTGCACAATTTATTTTATTTGTATGAGACATGCATGAGCAGTCACATCAGAAAACTCGCTATTACCATTAATGAATCACACATGTGTGTCTATATATATACAGGTCAAGCTTAGTCTGCGAACCAAAGGACACACCAATTGTGAAATCCTTGCCAATTGCATACATAGTTTCTATAGGTTTGACTTTGTTCCTTCCGATTAGGAAGTGACTAGAAACTCCTGAAGGGCTAAACAACTTTGAAACTTCTCAGAGGAAAGTAAACCAAAGCCATTCAGGTGAAACCAAAATGATCTGAGAACATTAAATTCCATATAAGTGCTGCCCTGCTGGTTTTGGGTTTTTTCCCTGCGGATCAGGGAAAACCTTGGTGCTTTTCATTTATGGCACTATAGCAATTGCTCAGATACTCCAGTTTGTTGTCTTCTAACATAGGCTAAAAAAAGAAAATTACTGTTTCCATATAAGAAAAACCCTCAACCAAGGTACCATGTAAAATGCTGTTATGTTGATTGAGCAGTTGAGGTTTTGATATGTATCCCAGATATTTCATCAGTATGGCAACACCTTACGTTACACTGTCTCTGGAGATCTTGGATCAGTCCCACCTGGTCGTATCCTAAGCCTGGAGACCTCAGTCTTGAAGTACCTCTCATTACACAATGAACATTAATGATTTTATGACTTAACATTTTGTCTTTCATGTAATTTAAGCAAGATACATAGGCAAACTGCTAACATCTGTTATCAATGCACTGTATTTAGGGGCTTAGGTTTATCATATATACAGCTTCTCTAACAGTATACGTGGTGATATTCCTAATTGCACACAGTTAACAACAGTCATTTAAGCTACATACACAGAAAAATACATCTAACTATCATTTGTACAGCTGTGAATTAGTTTCAGAATAGTCTACAGAAAGAACTCTAAAAAGGAATGGTAGTCTCAATTAAAAAAAAAACCCCACTATTTTTAAAATTACTTTATTGTCAATTTTATTTGCATCTACCTGGAAAATTATGTTTTGCATAACATGGGTAAACAAAATGGATGCTTCTCTAAACTAAACCTTCACAGAACAAATCAATCTGGATTCACATCCCGAGCTGGTCGGGCACAATGATGGAGGATAGTGCTGCCTGACCAAAGGGTCCTGACACCAACGGAGGCCATAGGGTTTCTGAGATGGGACACGAACCGAGCTGAAGTACAGTACTAGAGGTGGTGTTTGCAACTGGAGGGAAGGTCATGAGGCTAGAAGGTAAAATGGTACTAAAATTATTTGTAACAGTGAAGCCATAGTCTTGCTGGATGTCCTTTCACTGATATTCATTCAAACAGTTAAAAATCTAGCTGGTTTACCATCAATAAACAGGGAAGAAACGGTTTCTTAAATATAGGAATTATCTCTGCTCTCAGCATATTACTATTGAACTTTGGTTTTAGAAACACAACCAAAAGCAAAAGAAAACTTAATTATCATCTCTAAACCCTTTCCATCAGATAGTTTATTCACATATCTAATTACTTCTACAATAAGTCACAGAAAAAAATTTCTGGTAATATTTTAAGTGCTTCAGAAAGTCAGGTGAGATCTTTAGATAAAGACTTTCACTCATGCTGACCCACTGTCAAAAGTAATTTTAAATCTTTCTTGAAGTTTCTAACAGTTAAAAGATGAAGTCTGCCATTTGCTGGAAAATTGTAACAACTCTTTTAGCTTTTTTGGTACAGACATTACAGATTACAGATATTACAATTAAAAACCCTGAAGGTGTGGACAGTTAACATAAAAAAAAAATCAACTGCAAAATAATATGACAAGAATTAACATCTGTCTCTTTTAGGTGACATGAATTGGTTTTTCAAAGCTTGATTTCTGGATGTTGGCTAGAAGCCAATAAAAGAAAAAAGCTCTGAATTTTTCTGCATGGTTGGTTTCTGAAGAAGTCACCTAAGCATCAATAAGTGTCAGAGGAAATCAAAGGATTTCCATTTCAGGAAAAACTGGGTCCAAAAATTTGTCCTCTGTGCATAAGCATGGTGAAGATGAGGTGACTTTTGTCATTCCAGGAAATGTCAGGGGCTACCAGAGTCTCAGTTGAAACAGTATGAACTGGAGGACCCTCAGAGTTGCTGTAAATCTACTGGCTGATAACAGACTCTTCAGAAGTACATCTAGAAATCAATGGAGCACATATGAGCTCAGGATGAATCTTGATACGTGCACGCCCATTTTAGGGGTCTTTACTAATCTTAGTGTTAGCATCTCACTGTGCAGTGACCATTGTATTGTGCTTACATAGGACCCACTTTACAGCTTTCTTTTGAGATTGAGTTTGAAACTATTCTAATGATGCATAAATCAGTCTTGTAGGGGCATCTGTGAATTTATACATAGCAACCAAGGAAAACAGTATTGTTATCCAGCCACTGCAGGCACTGATTCCTTCAAAGCTCAGTAAAGAAAATGCAGATCATTAATTTCTGAGCAGAAGTAGGGGCCTAGGCCAAACATACCAGGATAAAAAGTCAGTGCTCTTAAGTCTGCACATTAGGTTTGCCAGCAAAAGCTGGATTTCATAGGAGCTATGTCATTAGTACTAAGTGAAAGCTCTCCACTCAAATCTTCCTGTGGCCGGGGCACAGGGACAGAGGACATGGATGCTTTGCTGGACTGAGAGATGGCATTGGAAAAAGCTGCTCAAAGGCGAACTGATGTTTGCAGGGCCAGGAAAAGCCTCTGGCTAATGCAACACAAGTAGTGGCAGTGCAGGGGAGGTGAAAATAACCCCATTCCCTTGAGAGGAAAAGAGGCTCAGTAATGTTCCCTTCTGGGAATGCTCCTGGACTGCACAACAAGATATTTCTGCATAGAAAAACACTTGTGCTTATCAGTTATGGTAAAACATATTCTAATTTAATTTTTATAGTCTTTCCTAGATGTCTGTCTCTATATCTACACTACCAAGATTTATAAAGACAGGAAAAAAAAAAAAATCTCGTTTATCTGCACATATTTATTAACGCTAAGATTTTACCTAGTTTTCAGCCATTTGCTGAAAACCTGTCTTTAATTTTTATTCAGGATGGATTCATATGACCACTACAGTGTGGTCCAGTCATTGGTGTAGTCTTGGGCCATCTACACAATTGACTGTCCCTCACTGCACATCAGTGGCATGTTAAGTTTTCCTAACAACCTATGTGTATGCATATAATTTTACTACAATATATGAAGCATGTCCAATAAAAGGAACATTGATGGGTACTTTAGTTCTACACTGCATCAAGATTTCACACAGGCTAAACGAAGAAGAAAGGGAATTTGATCACTGAAGCAACTACATCCTCCAAGCCTTTCCCAACAGTCTATATCCATAGTTAAAACAGAGAAATCAAAATAAATTAAATCTGAAAGCTGATGCACAAAATCAAGAGTGAAAGAAAAAAGATATTTACCATATTAAGTATTTAAATATATTCACCATATTGGCCAACTCACAGTTAGTACAAGGACGTAAGTAGAAAGCAAGGTTGCCCAAGTTAAAAAAAAACCCCAAACACAAAAACTTACAGAGATCAACATACCTGAGACTGCTATGAATCCCAGATTTCTGGGTTTGAGGTGATACTGATACACAATTTTAGATATAGTTACATATATTAGATCTCAAATCAAAATGCTTTCTTTTCGTTGTTTTCTTTTCCCTCAGGGCCAAAAGCATTGGCCACTGCTGAAAACAGCCTTGGGACCCAGCATCCTGCAATTTCACTGTCTTCCTGAGTCCCAACAGTTCCAAAGATTAGTCTTTTATATTTAAAATGAGGTAGATGTGGATGAGACAACTCCGCTGTCTTAATTCCAGGCATCCTCATGTGCTATTTTCGAAATCCAGCCAAAACCAGGCTTACTTTACTCTCCTGTCCTTTAAGGGCAAAAAATCTTTGGCACTATGACAAAATATGAATCCTGTTGCAGCTGTTCTTAAAAGCCATGTCAACAAAATTTGACATCTTAACTTAAAGTGCTGATGAAGATGAGTGAGCTCAAAGTGAGAAATTACTTGGGCAAAGGCTTGCAGCTCCTTTCAGACCACTTTTTCGTGGGCACATGATTTAAAATATTTCAACAATTCACTTGTCTGTAGGAGACCATGATAAACATATGGAAATTTAAAGTCAGTACATGGAAGCTGGAAAAATCCAAAGAAAGACTGCGACATGCCACTGTGACTCCTAGAGGCCAAGTCTTTCACATTAAAATGTCTTGATTCAATAACGCAAAAAAGAGTACAATATGGCAAAAAGGTTTTCATTTCCACATCTCTCAGTCATTGATCAATACATTACTTTCTATGTTCTTTGAAAATATCATGTAGCATTAAAGAATTTTCCAACATTTAAATAGTAATTTCACATCTTTTAGGCATTTAATAAAAGAGAAAGGTGGAAAATAGTTATTTGATAGATAATATTGATCTTAGTAGAGACTTCAGTGACTCATGAACTCCATAATGCATAATAGAATAAACCTAGACCAGTCAATTCACACAATTCTGCTGTCATCACATAAGAGTTTTGCTCTTTCATTTATAGACTATCACAAAAAACCTCTTAGTTCACGTTGTAATCTCCCTTTCACTAACTTTCCATTTAATCTGATTTTACAGTGGCGTAAATTATACCCATATGAGATTCAGTACACAATTTCTATTTACCAGCCATAAAGTTGTTTCCTAGTAATGTGCACTGCTACCTAAAAGTGGTACCTAAATTGTGCCTGTAAGAACTTCAGTGTCCTCACTAAACATACTGTAGGTAATCCAGTTAAAATGATGCTGTGACTAGGCTTTGTCTTAAGTTTACCTAAATTATTGAAATTCCTCAGCAGCTTCTATCAGAGGACATAGTGTTGAGGTGGACATCATAAATGCACAGTCACTTGCACAGTAAGTGCAATGATATATGCAAATTATATTTTCCTGTATGATTTGTACATTCTGTGTAATGTGGATCTCTTTCATACGAAAGTGACATGCAAAAAATGAGCTTGTGCATTCACATACAGAATACTGCTGCTCTTCTTCACCACTAAAATGGCCTAATGGGACCAAGACTAGACAGACTTACACAACTGGAGGAGTGCCAACAATGCTAGTTCTTGAGCACAGTCCTGAGTGCAGCAGCATGTCAAAGCAAAAGAAAGGCTGATCAGACAGCTGTTGCTTTCTGATACCACCAACTACCTCCTATCTGCACCAGAGCTGGTGTAGAAACAGCACCTGTGTCAAGGTGGCATAGACAGATGTTTTGGGGTCACTCTGCTGTGCCTCAGTGGCAGCTGGGAATCAAACTCTTTTAGGTAAAGTGCTGAGTAAATGGACTGAGTAGAACTTGGTCTTCAAGCAGAATATAAAAGCATCTTTAAACAGTTCAGTATCAGATGCAGAGCAGCATGATAAAAGTAAGGTACACCTTTCTAACAAACAGAAAAGATTCCTCTTCTGCTGTCAGATGTATAGATGCCTTTCATGGACATAGCTTTTCCAGACCCCACAGCATGTCTCTGTCAGGAGGAATCACACTGACCTAAAACACCTTGGATAGTCAGCAAACTAGGGATAATGCAATACATTCAGCTTCAGCCTCTGACACTGTCCATGTACTTAGATGTACAAGTACTTCTAATGATTAAAAAAATACTATGTTAAATCCCTGGGGGTGGGGGGGTGGGGGGCAGGGGAAGGAGTGTGGGCAGTAGAGAATAAAAGTAATCTTTTTCAAGAATGGGTGTTTGACCTGCAAATTGAGGTAATGAAAAAAAAAAATTAAGAGGTTCCCAACTATTGTAACAGATTAGAAAAGGGTCTTTTTCTGGCAAAAACTTTGCTTTTAAAAACTCAAGAGCCTTGAAGTTTTTATTATTGTTAGTTAAATACACATGTATATGAATTAGTGTAGGAAGTATTTTATTAGTATTTTTTAGGCAGTAGTAGTGAGAATGAAATATAATGTATTAGACAGCATCAGTCTCTGAACCTTCCTAACACCAAAAGAAAATGCATATATCACAGGGCCACTGAGATAAAGTAACACTCAGCCCTAGAGGGCACAGATTTCGTCTTTATGTAAATCAGTGCCTGTCACTGCATGCATGATTCACTGCTCAGAGTGTACTCTTCTGTGACGAATGAGTCCCGCTTAATTTGGCAGTGATTATGCGGGTTGCTGGCCCTCTAAACCCCTTTGAACTTGTAATTGCTGCTGGTTTAAATAATGAACATTAAGGAGAGGTGGATTCATAAAACTGTGGATAATTACAATTTTTTTTTTCTTTTTTCCTTTTTTTTTCCTTTTCTTTTTTTTCCTTTTTTATTTTTTCTTAATGGAAAGAAAAGACTTCGGAGGCCACTGATAACTGTATCATACCAGGCTGTTACCGAAATAAAACTGCAGTCTTGTTCAGTCTTGAGGAAGGAAAGGGAATGGAAAGGAGCACAGGAAAAAAGAGAGGGAGATCAGAATGGCTTGGATGCCAGTAGAAAAGGAGGAGCAATGTTTTTCATGAATATTCATAGCCAGTCACATCTGTAGCAGGCTTGCTTTCCACCTTTTTTTTCTTTGCAACGTGGACAAGAAGTGCTAACAAAAGAAGGTGATTGTGCAGTTCTATCAGGCTCCAGGTTTAATCTTTACAGAGCATATGGGTGAACTTTTTTTTCTAATTTTCAAATACTCACATTTTTAAAAAGTTGTGAATGTCTTTAACCAAAGGAAGTGCTCCCTCTCCCTCCCCCCGCCCATGCTGCTTTTTAAAAATTATGTTCCTGTAATTATGAATGTGAGGGAGTCAGTTGCCAAGGAAGCATGATGTGTAACATGCAGCAAATTTGTTCCTCCTCCCCTTTATGAGCACTTTACTAAATCCTCCAATATTCTTTGATCCGGTAAAATTTTGATTTGCGTGTGTAATGTATTGAAACAACGATGACAACAAAAATTGTTATTGAGGAGGGGACAGAAACCAAAGTCAGCCAAGTCAGGCAGCTACTACCCAGAAACAACAAAGAATGAATGATAAATTTAGCAGCCTCATGTTCAATTTTCAAACAACACAGCAGAGATTTATAGCGTTGCTGCTCCCATGGTAAACGAAGCAGCACACAGAAAGCGTGTCTGTTTTTGATTTTGCTATGTTTTCCCCTTTTTTTGTTCTTTGCCTATTTGCAGTTGGGGTTTTTTTTCTTCTTTTTTTTTTTTTTAACTCTACATTTTCTTTATCCTGGTGTGAGATGAATATCAAAGGCCCAGTGCTGTTGGTAAGCCTCCAGCATACAAGGGCAGCTCAATGGGATGTTATTAGAACCTGCGTCACAACACGGCAGACTGTGATTAATAGCAACTGTATCAACGGTAGCAACTTCTCAACAACGCCCTCCAGCAGCTCTGAAGGGGCCATGTGAAGAAGGGAGGGGGAAAAGGGGAAAAAAAAAAATTCTGCAAGAACTAGCTACTAAAGGTTTAGCTTTGCACATGATTAGGTTATGTCAAAACTCTGTTTGCTTTCTACCAGGACACAGCAGGGATATTTATTTAAAAGCACTCTACCAAATGTATGGGCTGATCAGTGCTTTATCTTGCCAGAATCAATCATGTGAAGAACAGGATCATAGCAATGGAGAATAGGACACTGAAAAGACATGGAATGGTTAGAGTTTTAATTAGTGTTCCCTTAAAATGAAGAAAAAAATTTCCCAACACTTCATGAAAATTCCTTAGAAAACTGCAGGGCTGCTAATTTTTTTCCTGTTGCTACATGAAAGAAAGGTTTACTTTAAAATCAGGTGTAAACTGATATCCTCGCTCTCTGTTCTTTTTTTTTTTAATACAGTTTAGAAAGTTAGGTCCACACATCAAGAAATGTGAAGCTTATTCAAATGTCCCATTCCCATTCCACATCAGAAAATATTCTAATAAATGTCCCCAATGATTCAAATAATCCAGAATTAAGCTCTTCCAACTGTAGCTCATGAATATATGGTTTGGCCCATAGCAGGCCTAAAAATAAAATATAAATGCATTAATGGCTCTTAAGCATTACGATCTGGATGTAAACTTCCAGCTCTGAAAGTCTTTAAACTTCTGCCCACCAGAAGCCTGGAGAACATACTGGGACTTCTGGGATCTTCCCACACTTGCATCATTTCTTGGCCTCATCACCACTCACTGCTGACCTTTATCTGGCTCTGACCTTTATCTGGCTAGTGGAGCATTTGTCTGGCCAATAGAGCAGATTTTACTTAGTGAAAACTAAGAAAAAAACACTTCTTAGAATACTTTTAAAGTATTTAATATTACCTGGCCCTTCTCACAAAATTTTGCTTCCACTAAGTAGTTTTCATTTCTGTTAACAGCATTTTTAAAATGTTAATCATTCTACCATCTTCGGTCTCTCAGATAGAAGAGGTGGAATTTTCACCTACAGATGTAAATGATGTTAGTAATTTCAGTCAGAAATTAGACTGTTGGCATAGTATTTAGACTGAAAAAAAACATGCAAAACTATTTTAAATGCATATTTTAGCATTGAAGCAGATTTAATCCATATCTCAGTGAGTGAAGCAGAAGAAAAGCCACGGAAGACTCATGGTAGATTAGGAGAACAATTATGAGCAGGTGAAAAGAAAAAAACAAACAAGCAAACAAATTAATAGCTCTTCAAATTAGATGAAAAGTTTAGGAGTGAAAAGGAAAGCTGTGGTACACTGATATATACTGTCCTCCTTCAGTAGATAGAATGATATAGTCCAACTGCTGTTGGACTGCTGAGCTGTTGGCCACTTTTCTATCAAATGGTCCCATCCTCCTTAATTGTCACATAGTTCCACTGAGAGAGCAGGGGGTATCCAGTGTATTGAAGTCCAGAAGCAAAGGAACATTACACAATGCTGAAAATCAACACCTGCTGAGCTATAAATAAAAAATAATAAATCTTAACTATGTTAAAAAATGCAAGTAACTTTTTATTTCTTTCTCAAAAACACACAACTTGCTCAACAAAGCACTGAAATATGCTACATTTGTGCCAAGGACTGCAACACACCCTTTAACCTGTTTATCTTTGAAGACCATAATTAAGGAGGACAAACTGGTTTACAGTCTACACAAGTTGCAAAAGAATTGCATTCACAATTTTTCTCAAACACTAATTTTCCTTTATCTAAGAATCTTGCTTGATTAAAATCATGGGGCAATTAGCAGTTGAGTGAAGAGATTACTTTCTGTTGCAAAAAAACAGTCAACCTTTACAAGTTCTATAAATGAATAATTTGGACTCAATTCCCAGCTGTATCCACGCACAAGGAAACCAAACCTTTCTGCTGCTCAGATCTCAAGGCTGGACAGAGTTGTCTAGTACCTGATGCTGTTTAGTGCTGCCTCCCATGTTTGGAGCTCTTCTGTTAAACCTTTTCCACACAGGAATCACCTCAGCACTTCCATGACTGCCCAGGCACACTTTCACTCCAAAATGAGGGCAGAAGCTGGTAAGATAACCACCCATTTTTAACAACACACAACCCTCAACCTACCACTGTTTCCTCTGCTAAGATATTCTGATGGTGGCCTTGCTATGCTGTCCTCAGTTTTCCTTATAAAAGTGCAGTATCCATACAGAGGAAGCCTCTGATTTCTTAGTCCCTTAAGACACAATTCTACAGAATCAGATAAGTATTTTTCTTTCTCAGCAAAAAAGGCTAATTGAGGATTACCCAGGAAAAATTGGCAAAGTGGAACAGAGCAACTATAGAACAACTATCACAATCATGAGGTACCATAGGCGCCTTTCACAAAGGTAGGGAGAGTGAGTGAAGGGAGAAATAAGCTTTTTCTTAATCTTTTGCTAAGATTTAGCCAAGTACAGCACAAGAACAGCATACATGGTATAGCAAGAAGCAGAGCCATGACCAAAATCTCATGGCTTCAGGTAAAAAACTGAGTAGATCACCTAGCCCTCCAGTAGAACAGTGTCAGACTAGCAAGTGTCCTCTGAGTTCCCTGTGTAGGTAGAGGGCTACAAAGCTGTGGCAATGTGGCTTTGAAAGGTTGATGTCTGATAATGGCTTTTTCATCAACCTCCTATCAGCATTTCCAACCACAGAAGTTAGCTCTGCACTTGAGGTTTCTAGGGTAGATGAATGAAGACTGATGAGAGAGGATGAAAGAAGATGTGGAAACCCTCAATTCCCTAAATTCTCATCCCCTGCACCTTTTGTTTTGCTGAGCAATTAATAAATAAGAAGTACTAATGTTATTAAAACAATATTGCTGTCCCAGGGTCAAATTCTGATAACAAATGCATGGCCTGACTGGCCTGCAGAAATGCATTTGAGGACAGTTGCAAGCAATCTGGAATACTGGTGATCTCTACATTTGAGCTAAACCAAAATTATTTCTGCTAGGAACATGGGAAAAACTGGCACAAAGAAAGAGCTGTGACATGAAGCATTTGTTTGGATCAAGTACAACTTACTCCTGTCTTCTGTATCCTCCAGTGTGATTTTCAGAAACAATCAAAACAGAAGTGACAAAACCCAAAAACCACAATGAGCAAACAGCAGCTTTTAAGTGCTGTGGGAACAGAGGGGTTTGTTTAAGTAACCACTGTTTAAAAAATGCATACATAGTAACACCAAAATAAACAGCTTGCAATGTTGTTTATTTTAAGATACACAATAGTAATGTAAAGTGCTGCATGCTCTGAATTCAGGGTATACTAACATTATTTACAGTTGTGAAGAGCAGTAGGAAAACTAAGCTCCATGCCAGAAGACTCCTTGTTTGGAGAGCAAAGGTCAGTTTTCACTGCTTTTGCAGCTAGGAGGATTCCAACATGCAGCCATGGAAAGCTCCTGCTCTCATTTCTCAAGCAGGTAACTTTTGAACTGCATATGAAAATCCTAAAAAAGGCATGTCATTCCTACAGCATCTTTAAAGTGGGTACACAGGCCCATTCCTGGGAAGTATAATTAAGAGGGAGAAAAAGAGATCTTTGTCTCGTTGCTTCAATTCTTTAAAAACTTTCCAAGCACGCCTGACTTACTAACCCTGTGTTGTGCCAGACAGAAAAAAATACCCAAAAGGAGAAAAATACTAACAAAACTAAGCAGCAGTGTTCTGAAAAGTGACTGACTTACTGAACAGATTTATGTCCCTGTGTGTTTGAATTACATTTGGTTCATTGCTGACAAAAAAATGCCATTGACTTCAATCCATAATAGAAGTTAGTGATATTTTTCTTCATAAAGCCAGTCTAGCTATAGGCAAGAAAACTGGACTTTTTTTTTTTTCTGGCCAATCCACTGTCTATTTATTATTGTAATTGCATAGCTTTACTACTGTAATTGCAACATTGCTGTTATCATATAATCCTTGTGACTGCCAATAAATGAGCCAGAAAGAATCTGACTTGGATCTAAGATCCAAGGCTAAATTTCTAAATCTGGCAATGAGGGAGGAAAAAATAAAAAAGAGGAACAAAAAATAAAGCATTTTTTTCTGTCATGAAAATGGAGTTCATTTGATCTGGAGGGCATTGAGATGAACATGGAACCCCACAGTTACATTATTATAAAGTAATGTTCAAGAGTAAAATTTCATTTTAAATTCAAAACATAATCTCTTTCTTCCTGGTACTTTTGAGGAAAGCTGTGTGTAAAATTCAGCAGTTGAAGACAGCAGGCACTCAGTCAATATTTTCTTGCGGTCATCCTGCCTCTCTGAGGGCCCAAGCTTTGTTTTTGAAACATGGCGTCAAACTGCCATAAATGTCTGTAAGTGAAAAGCAGGCAAAAAAGCGATGTTTTTTCAACTTCTCTGTAAATCTGTAATCAACTCCATTTTATATTAAATTTGTGTTGGATCCATGACCTTAAAAAATCAACATTTGTATTTTGAATGCTCAAGCAACTTTTGGTGTTTTGGATTGATGTTTCATAGAGCAAATGTTGGAGCAGATGTCAGATATATTGGGGAAGACTAAGCTGGGTAGGGGTTGACTTCAGACTTGTACCTTACCCAGATAGTGCTGAAACCTCACAAGTTGTGAATGGAGAGCACTGTATGTATTGTTACAGCCTCTGCCTCTGAATATCTGAAAGGGAGGTGTGTTTTACAGAAGTTCCTCAATACAAAGTCGCTTTCTTTGTCAGTTTGACAGAGCCCAAGCCTGGCTGACCTTCAGCATCCACTCCCAGTGCCTGAAGGAACAGTAATTAAATATTTCTCTTAAGCTTAGTTCTTCAATTTGTGTCTCAAGCCCATTTCTAGTTTGACTTTGTAAGTTAATTTTGCAATAATTTTTCCATTGACAGATAAATGAAACCTCATTACAAAAGTTGAAACAAATACAACATAAACTTAAACCTGAAGGAAGCCAAATTTGGGAAGGTTTCCTTCTGAAAACAGCTCTAATTTCAAGATACTTTTCAGTTTTTAATCGCTAATAAGAAAACAGAAAAATATGAGAAAAGCTTCAGGCAACACAACTTTAGTGTAAGCCCAGGAATAAAAGATGTTTCTCAGCAGTATACCATCAAATGTTTTTTTGGAGACTAGTTTTAAAAGTGCTAAGCAAAGGCACTTCCACAGATTGTTCTACAGTCTAAATGACTGGGGTTTGGCTGCAGAATTCCATTATTCCTGCAAGGTGTTCTGTTCCTCTTCAGTAATTTCTCCTCTCATCTCTTCATAGCCTGTGCTTATTCACTGCTTCAGCATACACATTCTCTGTCTAGGGCTAGATCTTGTATTTTTGGGATGGATGGAAAGAGCACTGGAAATAACAATACAGCTCTCATTTCTCACATCTTTTTTCAGCCTCTGTTACCCTTTTTGGGGAATAAGGGCCCTGATAGTCCAGGCTCTCCAAACATCCTTCTGTATCTTTCTCAGACTTTCACCAGACTGGCCTCAGGCTAGTTTCATAATCCTCAAGAAAAAAAAAACCAGTCCCGATGTTCAGCATGAGATCATAGCACGGTGATCTCACTCTGAACATTACCTTTCACTACAGCAGCTCTATTGACTTCTTTGCTTAGAACAGTTTGAATTTCCCACCAGCTCTGTTGTGTGATATTTGGTCTCTTTTAGGCAAGATACTTTTTCATGGAGTGAGCCTTAGGTGTACTGAGTAGAAAGCTCATGAGTCCCCAGGCCTTGTTTTAAAGAGTTTTCAGTCTCAGCAAGAAGTTTGCTGCAGAGATTGTTTGGGATGCAGTAGAGGATGTTAGAGCACTGCCGAATTGGAGAGTGCAATACTTTATCTTTTCAGCTGGGGCTCTGAACAGGATTCAGACCCCAGGAGCCAAACTCAGGATAGTTTCACAGCTCTATGGTTATGTTTATTTGTACCCATTCTAGAAAAACACCATAGTTCTGTTCATTTGTAGACATTTTATTCTCCTGCTGCACACATTGTTTTGCACTGGTTCCTTTGAAAGCATTATTGCTTTCTAAATGGACAACTTTTGGGGAATAAAAGGGACAGAAAATGGCAAGAGCCCCTTTTCCCAGAAGGTTGACTGCATCCAAGAGCATTGAGGGATGTAAGCTCATAAAAGCCAGGTCAGCTAAGATTAATTATAGCAGTAAATTGTCTACAAATGTTTTGGTCAGATATGCACAAAGTAGTGGAGTTTTTGGTCAGAGAAGTGTTTGCTTGGCAGTTCACAACCACCATACAACACATGCATAGGTTGTAGGCTGTTTAAACTTGAAGTGTAAGTGGACATATTATGTAAAACAATCTGGAATTTTTAGGATTACCCTAAAACTCTGCAGTTCATCCCACCATCCACAGAGAAGCTCAAGATCATACCAACTCAAGAAGCACCTCTCCTTCCTAAGAGATGTCAGATTGGGCAGTAAAGTGTCCCTGTGTAACTAGAAGAAATTGAACTGAAAACAGACAGGACCAAGTAACACAACTCTTGGATTAGTCCACCATAAGAATAAAGAAGATGGAAGGCAGAAGTGAAACAAATTGTTTTCCCTCTTTTTTTTTGTTCACAATAATTAACACATTTCTGTTTACTTTCCTCCTTTATATCTGAATGAGAAAATCAGAATATCTCTTTATAGTTGAAACTAAAGCACTCTTTAAACATTTAGACTTTGAACTGATCCCTCAAATTAGCCAACTTTCTTTGCAATTAATATGTGCCACTGTTCCTATGCAACACTCCCTTGCTGGCACACATCACTTTTCTGACCACATAACATTCCTTATTCCTGTTGTTATCACACGTATCTTGGTCTTTCTCCCTATTCACACTCCATAACCCCAAATAGCCCATTTGTGGACTATCCAAATAGCTGTCAACTGTCTGCATATGGTCCTCAGTAGGCAGGGACCATTCCAATATGAAATGAGGACTTTGCAATATCCCTTCAGCCCCTCGCTCCTCACCCTCTTCTTTCCTTTTTCTTCATTCAAGCACGAGTGGGATGCACAAGTGGGAAGCACCTGGGCGAGTGAAAAGAGGCAGCAGAAAGGACTAGGGCTGGCTGGAAAGCTGCCAAAGTCCAATTTCACATCAAGAGACTCCCACACTGTTGAGGAGGGGAATATCCACTAGCAACTCCTTGAAGTACAAAGATGAATTGGTTAACACCATTACACTCCCTTTACTCTCACTATTGCCCCTCAGCCAGCAGCGGATGCCCAAAGTTCTGGGCAAGATATTTGATAGCATTTACATGCACTAATCAGCACATCAGGTCATCAGCGAGGAAAACGCCTGACAAAATTAATGCAAGACCAAGACACTTGCACTAAAGTAGCTTGCAGAAATCATATGCTGTTGTCTTCAATGTAGACCAGCAAGAACACAACACTCTTAATTATATATTAAATGCTCCTTCATAAAGAGAAAATTGTCCTGAACTTTCAGACAACTGAATTTCATGTATTTGTACAAGCATTGCATGACTGTCGTGCTCTTTCAGCAGCAGGATAAAACCACAACAGAAGTGTAATTTTCTGTAATTCAGCTGTTGCAAAGTAAAAGACACAGGCCTTACACAGTGTTTTTCATCTGTAAATATGAAAAGCACTTCAAAAGCAGCAACAATCATTATGCTATACTATTTAAACAGGAAAACTAAGTCACAGTGGCTCGTCATGGTCACAGCTAGAAAGACAAGTGAAAACTCCACGTCTACAGAGCTCCCTTGTGCTACACCATCCTGGGGACAGTAGACAAAGCTGGGTCACAAGCAGATGTGACAAACAGCTGAGCACTCAAGACATTTGTCTTTCTACAATAAAATAGTGAATTGTTGAAAGAGCTGTTAAGTGTAATTCATGGATAAAGTGGCTAGAGCATTTAACACTTACTAAGTGTTTTTCTGCCTGTCTCCCATTATGACTTCACTACACCTATTCTGGCTTTTTCAAAGGGATTAGAACTCCACTTCCACTCCACTGTGGAAGGAGGACTGAGAGATACACACTGTTAGTCACTAATCTGTAAATTATCTGCAAATATTTGAACATAAATAATCAAACCCTAATTTTTTAACTTACCTGTGAGGAAAAAGAACTGCTTTTATATTGATTCATGTAGGTATATAGCATATCAACTAACAATGTAGCTTACACAATCTTTGAAGTTTTTTTTAATTGACAGAACAAGCTTAAAGTAATCTAGACTAGGCCATGATCTTACGAAAATCTACTCCTTTCACATATTTAGTACACATTAAGAAAGTGAACAGGAGCTTTCCCATTGCTATCTGATTTAGTCAAATAGTATTTCCACAGTATATCCACTTCAGAATATCAAGTTCCCACTTTGAAATGACCAAATAAGAGCTTGATCTTGATGACAGTAAAATTTCTACAGCACTAAAAAATTGACTTTATGCAGATTTTTTTTAAACACTAAACCAAAATATTTGCTGCCGTTGACTGAGTTATTCAGATTTATTATCCTGAGATTGTAAGAGTATGTCATGAGATGTTAAGCATTTTATGGACATAAGTAGTTAACTGCTACAAATAAAATACATATTTTGAAATGCCATCATAAAAAGGTAAAACCAAGATTTAAAAATCTTTATGGCCTATCACCTAGTATTAGGCAAAACAACTGAAATTAGTTTTGGCAGATTTGGGGCTAGCAGTTAAAAATAAAAATAACAAATGTACAAGCATGAAAACTGTATTGCCATTATGTTTAAAGATAACTGTAAATCTTCAGAGACGCCAATGATTGCTTTGGATATTACAAACAAGTGCTGCCAATCAACTCTAAAATATGTAATGCATGGTATTCTAGGTATCATAACTCAAGGCAAACTCCACAACAACAGGAGTAATATTGTCTGCCACAAACTACTCTCTTCATTAGGAAGCAATAAGAACTGACATATCAATTTCTTTGCAGTCGTGGAACTGTTGGCAGAAACATGCTTTTTTTCTTTTCAATATAACTCTAATTTTACTGAAAATTTCCTTGAAACCAATTGTCCTGCTCATGGATCTTGAAAAGAAAGTTTTAAACATATCCTGAGGCTAAACTGGAGGTAGCATTACTGCACAAACAGCGATTGTATTTCCCCTAAATATATATTTTATATCTACATATAGTCATGCGCACACACTACAGAGAAAGGGAGGAACTATGAATTTTCTGATGACAACAGCTTTAGGTAGTGGAACCTGAAGACACTCCAAAGAATTCTTTCCTCTAGTTGACCGTGATCTTGATCTGCAGTTCACAACATTTATTAGAGCAATGCTTTTGGAGTTAAAAAAGCGTTTAAACACTTCATATTCACATATGCTTTGCTTAAACCACCTTTTGCCTTGTGAGCCTTGAAGCCACAACTCTATATAAATGAATTCTTGTCACTATCATTTCCTTGTTTCAATTACTTTAAGGAATCCATTAATTGGACCTTGCTGTTCCCTCCTTTTTTTCTTTTCTTTTCGCTTACTTCCTACACTGACTCTGCAAAGCTTTGTAATCTGACAATAACAACCAAGAAAAACAGTGGCTGATCCTATCTTTTGCTAGGCCACATTCAGCTTGCTCAGTCGAGGCTTTTTAATCAAGCCTCAGTTAAAACCATGCACATGTTTTTTGTTGCTCTCAGGAATCCCCTGCTTGAAAATGGCAGATAAAATATGAAATTGGGAAGTAACATCTAGCCACATTATCTGATGGTTTGGCATCAGCTGATCTCCTATGTCACCACCTTGCTGCAGTCCTGACACATTGTGTTGCCTGTTGATGAGGAGGAGGCAAAACCAGGCAGGCTGGTATAAAGATAAAAACAAGGAGAGGAAAAGGTAAAGCATAACTTACTAATATCAGACAGGCTAATGTGAAAAACTCTTATAGCAGGACTAGAAGAGGCCCATTAGGTATACTCAACAGCTGAAATTGTCCTAGTAGCACCAAAAGAGATTTTGCTGCAGCCAGTCAGCTTGCCATGGATTTGGGGACAGAAAGGAGATGAAAGGGATAGGAGAGCTGGAGGGGAAGGGTGATGTGATTCATTTACTCGTCCCTTGCAGGATTCGCAATTTGGGGATTCTTTGGGGGGGGTGGGGAGGGTGTGTATGTGTGTGTGTGTGTGAATTTCACCCTATATATAACTTTGAATCTTATTAGAAAACAACTCAGTGACACTGCAAATCCAGTATTTCTCAGCGTGCTATTTTTGAAGCTGAAACACACAACATATTTTGATCTCCAAAGAAGCACAATAAAGATCCCCTCTTCAAAATAAAATGAGAAGTAAAAAAAACTCTCAACCGATTGCACATGTAATAATTTCCAGGCCGGTTTCCTGTGATTGTATCCGATTATTTAAATTTTGGACTGTCTCTTTAATTTGAGGAGCAGGGAGAGAGGCGACAGATGGCAGACAGAATTGACTTATGTCCTCTATTCTTCTACAGAAGAAGGGGGAGTGCAGAAAGTTTGATCGAGGCAAAAGCTACAGTACATAGGCCTGGCTATAACTATCTAATAGGTCTTTTGACGGATCGGTTCAGAATATTTAGGGTTTTTTTTCTCCCCCAGACAGGCTTTGTAACAAACCCACGGTCCTGGAGGTTGCCATGGGTGACGAGAGAGCTGACATCCAGTCCCAACTACAAATAAGAACATGACAAATGGGCCCAGAGCCCTCCGACAGCCCTGAACCTTGGTGACCCCCTAAAAAACCCAGCCTCCCCATACCCCATGCCCCTCCCAAAAAAGCATTACTGAGTATATTTTTTAAAACCGAAAGCTTGCACTTAATTGGAAACACTGCCGTGTAACCGAAATGCTTAGGACAGCATGTACAAGTAAAAATAAATCATGCAGCATTGTTATTTAATGCGCTGTGACATCATTTCCTGAAATTAAACAGAGATGACACAGATTCAGACAGTCCCTGCTAAGGTTCAGTTCAAACAATTCACAGATGTTTTCCTCCAGCCAGCAGAAAACAATGCAAGACTTAAAGCACTCCTCTCCCTCTGCCCCTCTCCATCTTCCACTCCCTCTCCTCAGCCTTTTCACTGGTACAAGGAGGTATGGCAGTTTTATAATACATGCTCCCACAAAAATATTCTTTTTTTAATTTAATTACTCAGGCTGTTGTACTAAATAGATGGATCATTGTGTCACAAAAGCATCAATTTTTCAGAAGAAATAACAGATGTCTATGTAACAATGATTAGATTAACCACTCCCAGACAAAGCTAGCTTTTGAGGCCCACACACCCCATGACCCTGGGTTCCCTCTTCTGTAGGGGGTGGATGTAGAAATGTCAGATCTAATCTCAGATTCCATTTTTAAAACAAACAAAGCCCCACCCCCATCCCATTTCAGCTCTTTTCTTTTAAGATTGTGGTGTTTAAAGGTATGTGAATGTTTGGTCTCTTACTAAATCTTCAGGATGAATTTCATGGCTGAGGACTAGGAGCACTCAGAGGATGAAACCTTTCAGCCTGGGATCAGAAGTGTCATTTTCAAGAAAGATTCTGCCCAGGTTGGTGACACGGTAGTGCAGGCAGGCAGGGCAGGAGGGGGATGCTGATGACATTAGGCAGGGCTGCACTACCAGCAACAATAACTACAAATGTTAATGGCCACCACCAGTCCTGGTGAGACACCAGGGCAACTCTGGGGTACAAAGAGGCAAAACTGTCATCCTGAGGATTGCAAGACTGCAGGTCATGGGAGTTTAGCATTCAGGCACTGATTTTTCCTTAGCATGGGGGGTGAAGTCATTTAACCTCTCCTCACAAAAGTTTATCCAGCTGAAAAATGAGCACAATATTATTTTGTAGGACATGCTTTCAACCGGGTGGTGTTTGTACAAAGAGGTCTGTTCTACACCAGCAGGCAACTTATTACCTTGCTGAAAAGAGCAGCCAGCCTTGCCTAAAAGCAGACCTGGAATAAGACTGCAGCTTAGGCTCTTCCAGCTCTCTGACCCCGTGGTGCCCTGAGGTGGAAATGGCAGCCACGCAAACACGTGTGAAGGTAGTTTTACAGGAGAGTCAGAGAACATTGTCCATCTCCTCTGTGCACCCTTGGAGGGCATGGCATGTTCTAATGCACTCCAACACACACACTAAAATTCACTAGAATGACTGCACATTCCTGTATTATCTGGAGTCTCCCAGCCTTCTTGCCATTTTAACTGGACAGAGGTCTGTTGTATTTTCAGGTTTGATTCTGGTTTTTTAAAGTAGAGCAAAAATAACAATGTGCAGAATGCTTCTCGCAGATCACATCTCTGAGAAAACTGTTCTTCCACAGTTTGATATGAAAGTAAGCTGTGCAGTGTGGACTGCAATAGCCAGCTATGTTTGTAATCTTTCTTTAAAATATTATTACTAAAATAAAATATGGAAGGAGATATTTATGATGGTGGTTTGAATTCAACGTCTTTGAACACTTGCTCCAAGATTGGTTTTGGTTGATGACATTCATCTCTAGAATCAAATCTAATGAATAAATAAAATAGCTGCCCTTTATAAAAGACTTGATAAGCCATTTATCAAAATATGATAGACACACATTTTATTCTCAGATACACCCACATAAAAACAGAAAAAAAAATCTGTTTCAGTAAGACTATTCACATTATCCAATCTGGACACCTGAATATGACAAGTTAAGAAAATTAATTCAGGTAAGGACAAAAGCCATGGCTGGCTCATTTTACCACCTTCCAGAAGAACTTACTCTAGCCTGACAATGAAACAGATAAAACCAGGATATATTCTACAATAGACTGTGTAAAGCGCAAGGTTTTCAGACAGAAGATTGTGGAAATCGACATCGTTCAACATTAGAAGACAGAACTTCAGCTAGCAAAAAAAAAGCAGAGAAACCATCTCAACTCCTGTGACTTCAGGGGAGACATCCCAAATACCACTAGATGGGAATTTGGCATTTTCATAAAGAAAGCTTTTGTTTGCAAGCTACCATTGCTAAATCTGGTACTAAGAAGATATACATCTTCTTAAAGACTGTAACAAAAGAAACAACCAAAATAGAATTTTAACAAAGGGCATCACTCCAGGTAACTGTCAAAGCATAAACGAGACTCTGTTCTACCAGCTCTGCATAAAAAGGTGAAAAAATGTTGGACGTAGAAAAAATGTAGTCTTTGGCACACAGCTGCAGAAATGGATGAACTACCAGAGGTACAAGTCCATAGAGTGGTATAATTACTTCCTTTATAACTTTCCTCTTTTCTGATTAGGTATGTTTTAAAGGTCCTCCATTGTTCAAAAGGGCATGTGAGGAGGGGAACCAGCTCTAGAGTTGCTGGTAAGAAATCCTAATCTCAGCATTGGTGTAAGCTGGAGGTGTCTATACATTTGAGCACTTCCTGTTTTCACTGAGTGATCAAATATGTTCTTTGCAGGGCAAATAGGGGAGCACTTGAGGGAGGAAAGCAGTGATGTCTGAGAGGCTAATTGAGTGTACTAAGAACTCCTTAGCATAGAGGAAAAGGAGTCTTCCAAAGCTATGAATAAACTCTCAGCTTGGGTCAGATTTCTGGCTGTTTCTTTTCTTTAACCACCTTTGAACTCAACTGAAAACAGTCTTAATGTCAGGTTTACCTTTCTGATGTCGTAATCTTTATATACTATTGAAGAGATTATACTACCAGACTAGGATTTCCTCTACTTTCTTAAACACTGGATATTATCCAGGAAAAGCATACACATTTCCAACCAATTCATCCTCAGATCTTTTATCTTCCAGTACTGTTGTAATTCCAAATGTAAGACAGAGCTCAGTAAGTGAACGAGAACATGACAGAAGCTCCTACTTCTTGCATTTGATTTCCAACAATAAAAAACATGCATGTGTATCCTACATCAAATATAATTAAAGTTGCTATAAAATGGAAACTGTGATAGGGGTTAGAAATCATTTTGAAAGACACAGCCTGTCAGACACATTCGTTCTACATTAGAGTTCAAGCGCCTGTCTCTTCAAAAAAGCCACTTAGGCCATTCAATTTTTAAAACTGGCTGCCTTAGAAGTTTGCAAACTGATTGAATAAAGAAAAAAATAGCATTTTATTTAAAATCATAAGTAAATACAATTAGTCAGATCTGAGTTACTCTCTTGGAATTTGACAGTCTAAAGGACTTCTACATTTAATCTATGCCATAAGAGGTGGACTGCCACTGCCTCTCCTTCCAGGGAAATCAGAGGTTAATGATTTTTGTCATATTGAGACTAACAGCTAACAATTGCTACAGTTGGCCTTTAGTATTTTATTTGTCCTTTTGAGGTATTCAGAATAGGTGACAATGGCTTGCAGTTGAGAACATATGTAGAGAGACCCCTGTGGCTTATGGAAAAGTTGCTCCATGCTGGTTGGGTGTTTGAAAAAAAAAATACAACCAGAGCTCTTTTATGTTCCTCTCCTTAATGAATGCATGAATGTCAAAATGTACCAATGGCCCATTCAGGGGGCAAAGCCTAAGCAGCTCCTTCTTTAAGAACACATCCTGAGACGTAAAATACATTTGCTTAACAAATTAAAATAATGAGATAATTCAATTAGTTTCTTTAAAAAAAAAAAAAAGAGAGAGAGAGAGAAAGAAAAAAGGGTACATCAGGGGATTATTGTAATACAAGAACAGGTCATACAGCACAAAAGAGGAACAAACCAATTTGAAATAAGGTTAGAGTAGTAATGAAGGAATGTACATTGAATCATGGACTGCCATTGTAAAGATATTTACTTGAAACAATAAAATTTTACATCACAGATTCCCCCGTTCTGGCTCAGCCAGAGTTACATTTTGAATGAACAAGCTAATTTGAGAAAAAGTGTGAGATCTTTAAAAGAAAGGAGTTTTCTTCCTTTCCTGCATGTGTTTATGGCAATAATCTTTCTGAATTTACATTGCACTGGTCAGGGGTCTCCATTATCAGTTTGCAGGTCTGAGAATTACAGCGCAGTAAATCTTTCAACACCTGCAAACTCATTAAAGCCTGGACGGTAAAAGGTTTGGGGCTTTTTTTGCGTTCATTTAATCTGATTTCTTTGAGGCCATCCTCACCAGTGATGGCAAATTTCCTTAATTCATGCAGGATGGAGAGGGCCAGAAGAGAGAGGATAGAAACAAGGAAAAGGGATTTCAAAAAGCCAAAAGGACTTTCCTCAAGAGAAGCAAGAGGCAGTTGACTGTTTAATAAGCAAGTGTCAAATGCTTTCAAGGAGCACATAAGAAAGAAAGGCAGGAAGGAAAAAAATAGAGATCACAAATTTCGTAGGAGGAAATGGAGTTAACATGGAGATGTCTACAAACCAAACTTGTTTATTTGTGGCCCTGCTTTTTGCTGTCTGCCTGTAATACTCATCTAAAGATACCCTACAGCTAAACGAAAAACCCTCCACTCGCACTCACTCGACTTCCAAATTAAAAACATTTTACAGGTTAGTAAATCTCCAGCTGAGGTGATGTAGCAAAGAACAGCTGTGAAGTAATTTTGATAATGATGAGAATAATAAGCACATGGCAAGGTTCAGGGCTTTGCTGTTGCAGCTTCAGTGCTCCTGAATAGATAAAAGTGATTAAATACTCCTGATTATCCCTGACCAATATGTAATGGATTTACAGCCCTTTCAATTAGTCAGTATTTGCTTAGGACTCATTATTTTGTCTTTGGTTAAGTAATCAGCCCAGAGACTCATGTTCTGTCTAATTCCTCTGAGCCAAGTGGGTACAGGGCACCTGACCTTTGAAATGGCCATAGCTGAGAGGCAGGAATAACCACTACTCCAGCAGAGACACTGGCTATTCCAGCTAATCCTGACCCCACAGGCCAGATCAATGCACCTTAGTTTTCTACTAATGTCCTTACATCAAAATGATGGTTTAGGAATGTGAATCTACTGCTCCCCCCTTTAGGGGTGCTGCTGGCAGAGCAGTTCGATAGTCTCTATCATAAATAAATCGGGTCCCACAATCATTACACTGCAACCAACAGCAGGAAAATTATAAAACCATGGAAATTAATAAAACTTTGGTAGAAAAAAGGGGTAGTTAATAACAGTTAGCATTTCAAGCCTTATCAAGTGAGAAACAATTTCAAAATGCGAGAAAGAAGAAAGTTGATAATTTTTAACTGATAATTTTACTAGTTTCCATCATTTCTCACATAAAGTAAACTAGGTTTACTAGGTTTTCTGTGGAACCATGTTTTGATGCCTAAGTGAAGTTAAATAGTCAACAGAACACCAACACAAACCAATAGCAAGCAGACAAATAAAAGCCCAAGGAAAGCAGTGCTATTTCACATATTTAATCATAATGTGAATATGGCTGGGTTTTAACATTAATGGACTTGAAGAGAAGCAAAAAAGGTGCTTATTCTGTTAGATAACTGAAAAACTAGGGAATCTATAAGCCTTCTTTATTTCCTCACAAAAAAGTAACAATGACAAGGTTGCAAGCTGCTGCTTTGACTTCCCTAACATCCACCGCGTATGTCAGCACACGCACACAGACCCGGGCTCTTTCTTTCACCACATACATATGAAGTTTGTGTAAACAGAGGCCAGCAATAAAGAGTCCAGAAGGCAGAGCTTTATATATGCTAAAGCAAGAATTCCCCTTTTGCTGTCCATAGGAAGATTTTGAGTAGTTCAAAGCCAAAAATGGTTACTTCATATATAGGTGGTGTTCCATGCTAAGGAGTTGTACTTGTTCTCTTTTTCTCTCTATAGGACATGTGTATATATAAATATATACACATACATAGAGATAGACAGACAGACAGACAGACAGACAGACAGATAGATAGATAGATTTCTTTGAGATTTGTCATGATTCCAAGACCCAAGAAAAAAAAAATCTAATTATAAAAAAGCAACAAAGCCTGAGACCTAATAATGGTCAAAAAATTATGGGGACAATTGATTTCTAATAATGATGAATAAACCTCATTAGGCACATGAATAGAAATTTATTTTGGTTTTGGGCACCACTTACTGTGAGATGCTGGAAAAGCCACGCTCTCATGATATTTGTTGCTACTTTGGGGAAAATGCCTCTTTTCTTCTGACGCTTTTTGTCCTTGTCTGGGTCATCATCATCTCCTGTACCAGGTGAGGCTACACTGTTGTCTAAACCATCACCTACAACAAAGAGAAAAAACAGGAAGGAGGAGATGTTTAATGAACCAAATACAAAAGCCAAAAAATATCATTAATTGCCAAGACACTACCACAGTTTGGCGGGGGAGGTTTATTTGTTAGATCAGGCACATACTGTTTCTCATTATGTAAGAATGCTGATACAAATATGTAAAAATTAGAAAACCGTGTCTCTCCAAATACTAATTTTGTGTTTCACACACGCATATATCATTAATTCAATTATAATTGTGTGCTTGACATAGTGCAGTAGCTCTTTTTCAATTATGGGATTCAATGTGGGAAAACCTGCCACAAGAAAACCCATTTACTGTAAATGCATCCCTACAACCATTCTGAATATGTACGTATAAGTAATCAAGTTAAATGTTCTGTAGTCTATATATTCAGGGCCCTCTGCAGAGGTGGCAGTAACCATGTCACTGTTCAGTGCACATAACACACTGTCAGATGAGCCCCTCCCCGTAACCATCACCTCCCAGCACACACGCACTCACAAACACGTACACCTAGTGTGACCCTGCATATAGCATTTGCATGACATGAAAACTTCTACATCTCTGCATCAGTGATTATTATCATTAAAAAAAAAATATGCACATCAAGGTAGAGCTTTCACTTAATCAGAAGTTTCCATCAACATCCTTCTCTTCTGTGCTTTTCCCTGGCATTAATTGTGCATTAGCAAAAATCATTTACTTTTAACAGTCATAGTTATTTTTTCTTGCCCTCCAGCAAAAATGCCTTGAAAGCCTGCCTGGAGGGCATCTAAATTATGTATCTGAAAAACTCTTCTGGCAAGGCATTGCAGGACCCCTACTTTCTTAAAATTCATACGAGCACGTCTTCCTGTTTTTGGGAAGGCATCAATCAAGAGCAGCAATATATGCCATATTCCTACATTAATATTTGAACTAATAACTTTAAAAAAAGGAAAGAAACAAGATCCGACTTGTGGCATAATCAAATGCAAAATAAATGAAGAATACTGGGACAGCACTGAGACTTTATAGATTGCTGTGTTTTCCTTACACATCATTAGCCCGGAGCCACACGAAAGAGGAAAACAGAGAAGTGGAGAGTTTATGCTCCCTGCTGGTGTTTAAGAAGCCGAGGTCCTGGAAGGACATCTGGGAATTGTGCTGAGACGGTGGTTTTTGTAATTTAAGAATAGACATTCATTAGCAGTAAATGCCATAAATCCCATGCTAAGTAAAAACCTTGTCCAAGAAAGCCTAAAACAATAAACTCTGTGCTCAATGTAGCCTGAGCTAGACGCTCCATAGCTTCCTGAGGAATGCTATAGATTCACGAGCTAATTCCTATAGCCTCGTCTACATCTGTAGTGCTGCTAAACGAAATACATTGCTGCTACATACAGTCCATTTGCTTCAAAACTTGCATTTCAGCTCCATCTTCCCTCCCATGCCAAATCACCCTTCTTGTACTGTGTCCCCTCTGAAAAACCGACCCTTTTGGACTGGAGAGACGGAAAAAGCCACAGCAAAGAGCTGGCAGATTAATTTTATTGACATTTCCATTTTCACTGCAATGTGATACCCTCCATCACATGGAAGAGATGACCCTCACTATTTACAGACTGACAGGCCACTTCATTACAACCACCCTGCCCCAAGGCAGAGCAGCTCCTTTCCATCTGCCCAAACACCAGAGCAAGACCCTGAAGTCGCTGCTCTCTTTCTCATGCTTTTTTTTTTTCTTCCTATTAACGATAGAGAAAGGAGAGTCAAATCACAGTAAACTAGTCAAAGAGATGATGGAAGCTCTAAACACTGTAACCAACTGTTCGCTTTTGCAATAAATTGGTTATTTAGAAAGCACTCCTTTCTGCTGCTCTCTTCCCCCCCATATATTCCACCCTACCCCTCTCTCACAGACACGTGCGCGCGCACACACACACACACGCACACACACTTTCCACTATGCCAAGGAACTGCTGCAAGGCAAATTCTCACAAACACTAATGGCTTCTGACTGCTCCTTGGCAACCCCAGCATTTTAACCTGGGTGGATATGCTCTCCAAAATACAGACACTGGAGCTATCTCATCAGCTGTTCATGTGACACAGATGGAGAGTGGCTATTAGGAGCCAGGCAATGGGCCTTGGGGATCTGAGGTGCTGTACTGTAGCCTCAGGCAATTTTGAAAAGCAGTACCCGGAGATGGGGGGGAAAAAAATCCCTACTGAAAGTGCAAGTTTGAAGTCAGTCAGTCTGTTTGTCTATCTGTCGTGCGGATAAAGATATCTTTGTCTCTTTATGTAAAAGTAATGTGTGTATGCACAGGATGTGTGGAGCTGTAAAACTTCTGCTCTGCACCATCCTTTCAAACCACAGAAACACCAGCTCACTCTCTGTATGGACAAATTCCTGTCTGTCTGCATATACTCTCCTGTTTGTGAGCATCCTCAGCAGGAGTCTCCCACCCGCTATATCAGTGTTTGGACTTCTTGATGAGGTTATTAATATCCTGGTTTAAAAAAGACAATAGCAGCCCAAGAAAGAAAAGTTCAGCTAAAGCTATCCTTGCCTTCCCATCCTAATCATCAGTTGAAATCGTAAGAGTCAGTGCTTCCCTAATCTGTTCCATAACCTCATGAAAGAAAATTCAAATATGGTAACTCCAAATGATAACAGAAGAAAAAATACAGCAAGATTTGTTCCTCCTGGTGTACAATAGGCCCCGTCCTGTCAATCTATGTTGTCATATCTTTAATAGGACTACAAATGCTCACATTAGTAGATGCAGTTTCTAGTGAGAAGAAATCACAGAAAAAGCCCTTAACTGTCTTTTCCAAGATGGAATTATTTACTTCTGGTCCTAGTTTTCTTTATCCGAATAAATGTCAGTTACTTTAAATGAAGAAAAATAAATTATCAAAAGAAAAATGAAATGAACAGATATGAAATTCACTTTATGGCAGACTGGATTGACTATATTTTTCACTACTGTATGAAGGAATCAAAACTTAAATAATTTAAATCATCATTACAAGAGATTCTGCTTATATGAACTATTCAAATCCTGGTTTAGATGGTAATTTCTAAGAAGAGTAGAGTCTAATCCTAAGTTCTATGGAAATGGCAATTATACAAGCATAGTTATCCCAATTTTCTAGGGAAGAAATTAAGGTTTGGATTTTGGTCCACTGTCTCTGTCTTTCACACAGAACCAAAAAAATTAAGGGTGATTCTCTCCTGCTTTCCATACCATTCACTCATTTATTCCTGTGCAAAGAGTACACATGATTGCAAAACTCTATCAGTGTTGTAGGAAAGTGGAGAATTCTTAAGTGGCACTCTCTTTGTGGAGGTGTCAATGACTACGCAGGATTCGAGCTGGTAGAGAATTAGGCATTTTACCCAGCTTGTTTAAGATTAGAGCAGTGCTATGTAATAGTCTCAATAACCCCCGTAAAAGATGGAGAGAGCTTATAAGAAATCCTGCAAAGGGACCCACCTGGGGTTCCTTAAAGCCCTCCTCTTCTAGGGGAAGAGTTTGTGGAGGACACTGAAGATGCAGGTCTTCTCTACATTGCGGGAGGTTCGGCTTCCACACTGGCACAGTGTTCAGGCACTCTTAGCATGTGCTGAGGGTTTCCTTCCACAAAATAAATTCCTTTGCATTGAAAGCAAAGGAGACTACCTTTTCTTTAAAAAATATCATATAAGTAGTTATAGCAGGGTTTCCATTGCACCATAATTCCAACTTGCTGCAAGTTGACTTCCTTGGACAAATAAGCTTCCAAAGCCCAGTGTTGACATAACCAAGGACCCTTTGAGAAACAGAAACCAGTCCTACATAAAGCCTGTCCAATCTTATTGTATTAATGAATTTTTCTTTGTTAGTCTTCCACACTATCAGTATTATCTCAACCCTAGTCTTTGTTTGTGTTCTACACAGAGTTAAAACCCAGCAACAGAGGAAGCAAGTTTAGAAATTGCTCATCTGGTCTTTCTACCACTTGTGAACAGGATGAATAACAAATTCCCAATCTATCAAAATGATAACTGAAAAGGATGACCCAGTCAGACCAAAGCACAGAAGCCTGGTAACAGTCCAGATTCAAATTCTAGAAATAGTTTCTGTTACCATCATAGCAAGTACAGCAGTTAAAAAATGACTTCTGGAAAAGTACATTTCAGAACCCAGTTTGAGTTTCTTCACCATCAGAGGTCCCTTACAGCTTTAAGGTTTGTCACACTAAAGGAAAAGAGAGAACAGCAGGAGTATCTAAACTCGGGGGAAGACAAGACACTTGGCCATTTTTCTAAAAATAGTGGATGCAATATGAAAAGCAAGTTAAAGGTTTCTGAAAAGGAAAGCTGCAGTGCACTATGCTGATCTTAAGTAAGCTATTCTAATCTTCCAGTCTAATATTTTGATGGAGTGGGATATGTAAATATAAATGTAAAACAAAGAGGAAAATCCACATGCAACCTATATTCACAATTTGCAATTATTTGTTTGTACTAAAAATGCACCCATCTAGACATAAATATTGTAAACCATTATTAATAAGGACATTCAGCTCAGTAATACAATCCATATCACCACCAGACAAAAGTCTTAAAAATCTGGTTAATTATCACTTCCAAAAAGCTGGGGAGAGAAGTGTCTGAAGATGTTTTTAAAGATAAGATAGTCTGTGCTGAAGGGAAAACTAACAGAAAGGGAAGGTCAGCTCTAGAATCAAAGACCCTTCAGGAGAATCCTTATCTTCATTCCATCCTGTTAAAATTATCAGGCTTTTAGGTTTACAGCTCCAGTAGATCATAGATCTTTGAATGAAGTTCTGGCTATGGATTTTTTTTTTTTTCCTCTTCCTCTTAATGATCTCTTTTCAAGGAAGTTGACTTAAGTCTCCTCACACCACAGGAGCCATACTTATCTCCTGCATTTCTTGCCAAGGGAAACTAAGTTAAGATAGTTATGACTGGCAAATATGGGACTTTAAAAATCACAAACAGCTCAGGTGGGCAACTCAGCTTAGAGCTGTGTCATCACTGGCAGTGCTCTGCCAGTACTCGTGCTGGTTTTGCTAAATTACTTTACTTCAGGAGGAAAGAAGCCATCAGAAGCTGTTCACGGGCCTTACAGGCACACTGAGCCTGTGCTGACCTCCATGATCACTTCTTCCTGGAGTGGAGTGTCCTCAAGTGAGCTGCTGTGATCAGACCACTGTGTTCTGTGCCCTAGTGTCTCTGAGACACCAGACACGTTTCATGGTTCTCTGTTCTATGTTTCAGTGAGCATCTTGGACAGCAAGTAAGGCTGGACACTGGTACACTAGAGAAAACAGGAAAACTACAGACATACAGCACTACCATCCCTCTTCCTACAGAAGATGTTATTCTTTTGCCCTTCTAGAATCAGGAAAGATACGAAGACCTAGCCTTCTCTCTTGCTGTTCTTTTGGAGGATTTTTTGCTTTTCAGAATAAAACCCAGCAATTCCACTGGGCTGATAATGTAAAGATGACATGTATGATTTTCACACAAGGCATAAATAATTATAGCAAATTTAAATAGGAAGAAAACTTAAGATGGTATCAGACCCCACATACAAAGCTATTCTATGTAATCTAATTACAACTTAGCATACTTCGTCATTCAGGAGCAAGTCCCTATTGCCATCTGGCAATATGTGCTAAAGGCTTAAAGACTTGCATGGTATCTTGTATATAAAGTTTATTTACAAGAGACAGAATGAAAACTGTTTCTTTTCTGTTTCTGGATAGGCACCTCTCTAGAGTCTCCAACATATCTCATTTGCAAAAAGGAATTTGCAAATGTTTTATTATTTATTCAAAGTAGGAATGACATTTCAGCTTTTATTATAGCCATGCATGTTATAAAATCAGTGATCTAAGTATTTCAAAATTATTTTCAGAACTGTTAAGTTTCACTCACATTTCTCCTTTCATTATTTTTCTGTCCAAAAATAAGAAAAAAGACTAGCTTTCTTTGTGCCCTTAATTGTCTGTGTTTAGAGCTCATGTTTATTTGTAAAGTGAATTGAGAAATCACAGAAATTCTGTCAAATGTCAAAAATGTATTTTTCTAGCTTTTATAAGAGAAAACTAATAAACCACAGTTTAAATGTTAAGCTCTTTTATACAGCCAGGAGGTTCATGGTTCGTTCATTGCAATCCAGCATTTTTTCACATCAGGTGAAAAAAGTGTTCCAATGTAGACAAGGGGAACAATAGTAAAGCAACCTGCTAATTACTGATCTCTCTTACGTTCCTGCTGTGCTAAACTGTCCGGACATGTTGAAGTGAAATTTTTCTGCGATTTTCAAGTGACTAGTTCATGGCCCACTGCCGTGGAGTGCAGGAGAAGGGATGAAATGCTTTAGTTTACATGCAACATTTACTAACTGTGTGGGTTTTCCGACATTAAAGAGGGGACAGTGACCCATGCCACCTTTTTCACACTCAAAAGAGCACTGAAAAAACAGTCTTCATAGGCTTACCTCAGGCTTCCCTGGCCCTTAACACCCTCCCCCCAGGGTAGGAGCAGAAAGAGAAAAAAGAAGGGATTTTATGCTCCTTTCTCTTCAACTTTTCAGGCGGTATAAGCAGCATTTAGCAAATTCAGCCTCCAAATGGCTCCAAATGCTCTGAGCTGCAGGGGCTCATCCTTTGTTAGCCTCCCTCTATTTACACAGGATTTACGCAGGCTCTCCACTGAAGAGACCACATGTTTCTGACAGAAAGCACTTCCATTCACACTGCATCAGGCAACAGGATTGTAACCACTGCAGCTTCACGCTGACCTGAGATTAGGGATTTCAGCAACATTGAGATGGTAACAATCTGCTAACTAACGAAAATTATCCATGGAGAACTCTGCTGCATACTCCAGTTAAAACTACCATGGCCAGACAGATTAGGTTACTTAAAGGGGCAATTAAGAACTAGCTACTGTCAAGAATATGCATGTCCATCTACAAATAACATACACATAGAGAAAAATATCAGCAGGGGGAAAAAACAAATTAAAAAAAAAAAATCAGACTGCAGCTTGGATTAAAACAATTTCACCCACTGGTTGAAGACATAAAGTGTAAAAACAGACAGATGGACACATATGTAAATGTGGCTGCATTTGTTTCTCTGGAACTGGCAAGTTAGTAATAACAGTATAGTTTAATAATTTATTTTCCATGGTATTTTCACACTGGTTAACTGGGCAGTGGCAACGCTTATGCTGAACTTCAGGAGCAGAATAATTCCTTCTATCTAACTGCTTCTGGGGCAAACAAACTGAACTAAGCGACCTCTCTTGCCTCTTCCTACAAGAACGCAGTACTGGAACCCAATATCAGCCTGGGGATTTTTAAAATTTGGTAATTTTTTAAAAAATCAATTTGGCCAGTCAGGATTTCTGCACTTAGATTTTTTTCCCCCAGATTTGGTATTGTGTCAGGCTTTTTCAAAATGGATTACTCATACGCAAGCACAACAAACGTTGCTGGTTGGAGCTTGTGATTTTTTTGCTCAATAGCTTTTCATGGGGCCAAAGAAAATTGGATGGGAGCACAGGGCCAGAAAAGACCACACAGATCCGGTTTTTGATGAGTTTTATTTTGACATTTTAATTTGGCAAATTATTTTGCTTCTGCAGAGAAGAACAAAATAATTCACTTCCATAATAGTAGCTCCTACATGTATCTGGAAACCACTTAAAAAGTACTAGGTATATTCTAAAGTTCTCCATAGTAAATCATAATAAAGCTCTTCTGGGCACTCAATGATTCATTTTTAGTGATCTCTCAAATGCCCTTACCCACAGTTAACACTCAGATTTTATTAAGGAAGAAAGCAGGGACAAATGTCCACTTAAGTCCCAGCTCTCAAATTCAACTCTGCTTGCGCTGCAGTACCTAAAGCTAAAGCTTTTTTAATGTTCTATTCACCTCCCCTGTGTGGCATTTCTGCTAACACAGAGTTCACAATCTTTCAGCCCCAAACACAGAAGGCTGCTATCTTCAAGACATCCGAGGAATGTGCCAGATACTATCATCTCCCCTGCAATACAAAGAACCAGAAAGAGGCAGAGACCAAAAGGAGACCGTGCTGATCAGGTTACTAAAGTCCAGAAAGTCTTTCCCAGAATGCTAAATGTTAATCTTTGAACCAGAAAATGTTATAATTAAGATCCTTGTAGTTGGAGGAAATGCTAGCTGTAGAAGTCAAAGGTACAGCCATTTGAAGTTGTACTTTTTTTGCACGTTTATCCTAATCTCGCACCCCTCATGCTGGCACAACTCCCATCAAGCACTTTGTTCTATTCAAGCAAAATTATCATTAATGTCAGTGGCAGTTTTGCCTGAGTAAGAAGTGTAAGACCAGATCCATGTCTTGTTCACAGAGAATTGCAAGCACTGCACAATTCCAGAGGAGATACACTCATTAAAACATGTGGTTTATGCTGATTTATAATGCTCTTCTATTTAAAAGTGAAACTCACATTGTACCTCACCAGGAAAGTGTTCAATAGACCTTTTTCTACGTGGTTTTAACTTCAATTCCCACCCTCCCCACCTCAGTACAAGTTGGTAAGTGTACTCCCGGTTTTTGGTAACTAGGCTGAAGGAAAGCATTATTAAAATAGGTTAAAGTATTCTGTATGCTGCAGTAATTACTTTGCAGTGTGAATGTAAATAGCTGTTATTCTGTTTAAATTTTTCATCCTACCAAACACTGTCACACAAAGTGTCCTTGTGCTGCAGTTTTAGTGGCATTCTTTTAAAATCTTTTTAAATATATTTTTAGAGAAGTATTTTTGGCATTCTCATAGTAATTCTGTTAAGAATACCAGCTGCAGACTGGCTACAGCTGAGGCAACAATAACAAGTCATTAAAGAAATCAGGAGACAAAAAAAATATTTTTCTTTTGCTGAAAGCACATCTCCTTTAATAGACTATTTCCCTTTTTTAGTTCTGGGATAATGTTTTTTGTTTTCTCAATCAACTGTATAAAAGTATATATTAAAAAGCTGTATTTTGTTCTAAGTAGCTTTTTTATTTGTTATCCTGTTACTTTTGTCACTAGAATAATATCAAATGTGCACAAAACAGCTAAGTTCAATTAAAAGTCTACCTGCGGTTGAAGTAATTAAGTTCAATTTTACCTCATCAATATTTAACCTTTACTATTTTGCAGTTGTTTGTTTATAGCAGAATGTGAGAACTTAAAAGTAGATGATGACTAACATCCTGCACCATTCTTCTTCATTAAATCATTAATGTAGTTTCTTGGAGAATAAAAATAACTTTTTTTCTAAAAGGAAAATAGCAGTCAGAACATCTGAATTTTCCTTACAGCTGCTAAAAGTAGTTATGAACTGTAAGATATTTTAATGTCTTGCAGTTCCCCTTAGACCCTATGCCATTTGACACAACTGCTTGTTCAGGAGACAACCCCTAAAATGATGCCCACTAGTACAGCAAGAGTCCATGTACTGTCCACATTAGAAATATCTTTTTTCAGGGCTGTTTAGTTATTAAGAAAGCACTAGTTGAAATATTACATATAGGTACACATGGATAAGATTATTTCATCATTAAAAAAAGTTAGGACTAGAAATGTAACAGACAGTTATTCCTGAGAGACACTAAGTTAAAAGCTTCAATTATTGAAAAGGACACTTGTTAGGCCACAAGTCCAAAATGCACATTAGTCTATTTTAAGATGTATTAAAGAAAAAATGGAGGATGGCTACATGCTTAAAAAAAAAAAAATTAGTAGAAAGGTCCCAAAATGAACCATAAAAAATTTTCTGGTGATAAAATGTACACAAATGTGCGTGTTACATAAAACAAATAAAAGTGCTGTATTGATATACATTCACAAATACTTGAACAGCGTAAGAAGAGATGCTTGCTGTGAATGCATAGTTCAGAAAAAAATTTAAAAGTACAAAATTACTCCAAGCTTGGCAAGTCTTACATACCATAAGAGCTCCAACACCTATGCACAGTAGGGTGGATTAACCCGCTGGGTGCTGCAGACATATATATGCACCTCCTCCTAAAGTGTTCATTTGGCTGGCAGTCTGGAAAATGCCAGAATGTGAAGGGTTACGTGGGAACACTGACAGTCTGCTCTTGTAGGTTTAACTTAAAGCCTGTACTTTAAATATAGGGTGTTATGTATTTGGAAACACAACTAATACCCTTTATAAGTGATATACTGCTTGGTGCTCAAAATGAAGGGCTCGATGAAGTCTTGCTCCCACTAGTGAATCATTCTCCAGATGACAACTTCGTGCTTTGGACCTGCCTGTATTTATTTTTGGGGGGACAGTTTTTCAGAAGTCATTTCCTCCAAGAAGCCTTGTAAATGTAAACTGTAAACCATCTATAACTTACGTGCTGTACATATCAGATCCTTAAAAGTGGTTACTGGAAAGGTCTGAAATGTTTCTTTTCTTTGAAGTTCAGTAGATAGACAAAAAGAGCAAGTAAAAGGGAGCTAAAGCTCCTAGTTAGTCTGACAGATATCTTCATGGTACCAGAAAGGCAGACAAGCAATTTAATTTTTTTCCACTGTATAATTTTACTGATTTGTTCCAGGGTAATACAATTAAAAAGCAAGCAAAAAAGAAGGAATGGCTATGGTCACCTCTCTCTGCAGCCAAACTGTTCCATAAGATGCTTTGGGCTGCTTTAAGTGATTGAAAGTATTGACATGCACATAATTCTGTAGAAACAGGGGAAAAAGCTTTTGACAAAAGTATCAGTGAAGTGAATTTAGAAAATAAGGAAGCATAAGAATAGCAAAAGACACAGGGTACTAAGTTCTTGTAACACTATTTTTTTCAAAGTTCACAGCACAAAGCCCAAAAGCATAGACACCTACTCTGGCACCTGATGGTTTGCCTTTTTGCTCATAACCTGTAATTTCATTTCAGGTCTTTCATTGTCACAGGAAATATACAAAACACAAATATGCAGTGCCTACAAGGTCTTCCTAGACTGATTTGTGTCCCTGAGCTCTTTCTAGGGAAGAGCCTCACAAGCAGGGCTCCAGAGAGCTTACATCACCCAGCTCCCTACTTCAAAGGAGTTAGTGTTGCCTACATATAGGGATACCAAAAGAAAAGCCTGGCAAGTTATGAGACTTCCCTTCCTTCAGGTTCAGATGGGTAAAATGGCGTTTTCCTCTGTACCTAGGTTCACCTAGCCAGTCAGTGAGCTGACCTGTCTGCCATAAGATCAAATATAAACCCCACCAATCAAGTAGCAGTTCAGACTAAATGTGCTGATGCAACAAATTTCCAGGTCTTGATCACACTAGGCAGGGGAGTCATTCTTCTCAGTGATAAAGTCA
>VZUI01038555.1:0-32500 GCA_013401135.1 Cettia cetti | reverse complement strand
GAGAAATAAAACCACCATATCTCAAAATGTCTAACAGTAAAGCATATAGTTTAGAGCCAAAAAAAAGCACAAATTTGGTGAAATGGAAGATTGTAAGCTTTTTGTCAGAAAACTTAGACAGAAAAATTCAATGAAGAAAATTAGTTTCAGTTTAATATAGCCTATTTCCAATTTCTTTCATTTAAAAGTAACAAACAAACATGCACCCTGTGTGGACAAGTGCAAAAAGGAAAATTCTATGTTTCCATATTTGACACAAATTCACATTTGCCTGCTGCATAAAGTTTATTTCTCAGGAAACACTTCAGAAACAATAGATCCTGGTTGCCACAGTAGCTCAGATTTTTAAATTTCCCATGCCTCCAGATAAATAGTATAACAAAGATTTCTTCTTTCTTGAGTACAGTTACTCTAAAGCAGTTTGAAGCTATCACACGTAATACAACACAAGTAATTTCATTCTAGCATGGATTGAAACAAGCTTATCAGGATTGTTATCTGTTTATAAATTATATATTTAACAGTAAAGTAAGAAAGACATGGCTGGAATGTTACACATGGGGAAACACGATTAGAGATATGCCAAATTGCTCAACCTAATCCCAAGCAATAGAATCTTATGGGCACTGGGAATTTCTAGAAGAATTAATCATTATATGCTGTAAAAAGCTCAATTAAATACACTTAGAAACCAAGCAGAGATTCTTTCAGACCTGCCTGCGATAAGTAGTCCTCTCAGCTGCAGAATGTTTGCCTCTCTGAGCATCCCTTCTCTTCTCATTCTTTTAGATACTGAACCTATGGAAAGCACACTTTGGAAAAAAAAATCTTCGGTGCTTTCATGTCTCATATTTTATACACTTGCCTATCTTGAATTAATAGGAGTCAAGGAAGATGCACTTTCTTAAAAGAGCTGCAACTTCATTGGTCTAATCTATGAACTTTAAAGACCTTCGTTTTATGAGCTTTCCTCAGGGTAGGTATTTCAGTGTTCGAAAAACAGGGTTATGGACTGTTAAGTTAAGCACATGTTCTGCATCAACATTTTAGTTTCAGCAGGTTATTTGGTGCCAAGTTTGCCAGTCAGTAGCATCAATTCGAAATATGTGCTTGTTTGTTTTTAACAGGTGTTTTGAGAACAGCACAGGACAGGAGAAAAGCAATGTTAATATATTCATTTAGTATTTATCCTTAATTCTGAAAATCCCCTTCCGCCTGAAACATGACAAAATTTCACCTCAGGTGTTTAAGACACATAGAGATGGAGCTAAAAGGAGTGCAAATAAGTACTTCTGTTACTTCATCAGCCTGATGATCTGTGCAGTCTTTTCTATTGAACGTTTTTTCTCAACTAGTAATCACAGACATGGGTTTATATATGGTATAATCCATCTATTAATATAAAACTACCTTTTATTGTGCAACTGGTGTTAGCTGTAGAAGAAAAAAATAAGACTGAAACTAAAAACCCAGTATCCTCTAGATAATGAAACAACCATGGACTTTAACTCAGTCTGTTCTTCTGAAGATCATTTATTAGAGTTTGCCCCACAGGACAAAGAGGCGGAAGAAATTAAAACAGTCTAAAACCAAAATTGGCTTATCAACATCAGTCGTGCCACAGAACCAAAATAATAGCTTGCTCTTCAAACTGAGTGATAGCAAAACATAACAATAAGATTTACACACGCACCACTGTCACATTTGTGGGTCAGTAGAGATGGTGCATCACAATTTGACAAAATACACATACACAGATACACACTTCTTGCAGGTGTTATCTCAGACTTCGTCTGCTGAGAAGCCAAGTGAATCCCCACAGCGACATTTGAAGGTTTAAAAGCTCAAGTTTTTGTTTCTAAATGCCTATGAAAACATTGCCTATGCTCAGAGGTCTTTTAAAACAAAACCAAAGCTTTTAAAGCTTCAAAAGCGGTCATGGGAATTTGCTCATCAGGAGGGAATCCTAAATGAAGGCCAAGATTCAGTGGATTCCCCTTGACAGGAGAAAAGATATAGCCTGTCTGCAGTTCTACAGTTTCTTGTAACAGATGGGGGCTAATTCATGGTAAACCTTTGTTCATGCTTTACATTAGACAAAATCAACTTTTAAAAGGTTTATGTCCCACTATTTTTTGCTAAACTATTAAAAACCTCCCCAAAAAACAACTCCCCAACCTACCAAACAAAGAATACACTACCAAAAATCACCCCTACAAATAAAAACACTATCTTCATGGATACTTCGTGGATACAACTATAAGACCACCTCACAAAGTCATTAACTTAAATTAAAAAAAAAAAAAGGGAGAAGGGGTGGAAGCTAAGCTTAAAATTTCTAATGTTATAAACTTAAATACTTATAGGACAGGAAGGAAACTGATGTTTTTTAATATATGGGAGATGATTTAGAGAAGGCAATATTCTAAAGCTATGTTAAAGGCCTAAACTACTT
This sequence comes from Cettia cetti, assembly GCA_013401135.1. Taxonomy (NCBI): domain Eukaryota; kingdom Metazoa; phylum Chordata; class Aves; order Passeriformes; family Sylviidae; genus Cettia; species Cettia cetti. The sequence continues at coordinate 30,045 of VZUI01038555.1, read as the reverse complement.
GGAAAAATTCTTATTTTTAAAAGCCAATGTTTTCTACCTATGACATCCTAAAAAAAAAAGAAAAAAAAGTTCCTAACTAACTAAAGTTGTTAAAAGGACAGTTATAAAAAGGCAGCTAGAAAGTTAAATTTGAGTGGATCAAGTCTGCCAATTCAGTTATTTAAAGCATAAGAAGCCTGGTGTAAATGAAGTCTTTCTTCTGCAAGTGAGAGATATGGTTTTTACTCAGTTTTAAGGTAAAGCTCACAAGTAAAAAACCCATGATTTCACCTGAATTTAACAACAACACTCCTGACAACTGACCTTCTCCCTTTTCTTTTGGATGTAATGATCTCATTTTGCTCACAGAAGTTACACCTTGCTCCATTGAAATAAGACAGACAAGAACAGCTAATGAGCATGGAGAAGGCATAAGAGCACAGGATATTATGTTGGGGTTTTTTTACAGTCACAAGCAATATCCTTCTCAAATAATCTAAAATAAAATTATTCATGCTATAACAAACAGCTGTTTGATGAAAGATTGGAGCAGAGGACCAATACACAGATCTTCCACTGGACATCTGGTGATGTGTGAGAATATTCTGCTCATTACAGCCACTGAACAGGACCCTTTACATCCAAGAGTACTACAGTGGCAGGCAAAGCAGGTCCAAGTGGATGGTTTGAGGGTTTGCCTCGGCTGCAGGGTGCTCTTTGCATAGTTTACAAATTACGTGCTCAGTCTCTTAAGAATAACTGAACCTTACAAGGAAGTTCTCTAAGGAAGCATGTAAAATGTTTATGTGTGAATAAACAAGGATAAGAACTACACACACACCTACTAAGAACACGAGCAGCTCCTCCGAGCTTGCGTAAGGCAGTCATGAAAGCAGCATGAGAAACAAGCTCAAATCTGTACTCACTGACTATATGAAGACAAATTATATAGAGATATTTTTTTGCCGCACAGGCACGCTAAGATTGAATCAATTCTGCCTTCAGATGTACAGACTGTGCTCCCACCAACTCCCACTGAAGTCAGAATTTGACCTATTGTGTACTTTACATTCACATCAATGAAGTCAGTAAGAATGCAGAAAATTGCTTTAGAAAGATGTAAAATTCTTTACTAGTTCTAAAATAAAAGGACAGCTTATATCTTTTAAACAAACCAGATTGATAGCCATTTGGAAGAGCTTAAAGGAGGGTTAATTGGCATACAGTAAACCTGAATTCTGACAGTGTGGACTTCTAGCTAAAATGACATTCTCTTTGGTGGTCTTAGGACTGTAGGATTAGTTTACAAGTAGAGAGGGGTTTGAAACCAAACCCTGAATGTCAGTGATGAATTTACCAGATTAGAAAAGCGTGCCCAAATCCAGATTCAGAAGAGAAAACAAAATAACAAAAAAGGGGAAAATTGTAGCTAAGGATGAGTTATAGATTAATAGCATGAATGAAAGATCTCTAAAAACAACAACAACAACAAAAAAAAATCAATAAAGCCCTTCTTTCATAAAACCTTGCTCATACACAGAACTTTATCCAAAATTATGCTCAAAGCTGGGAATATGAACTGCTAATAACATTTAACTCAAGGAAATAATTAGGATCGCCAATTCACAAATAAATTAAGGTGTTTCATCTATCATTGCAGATACGAACTACAGAAGATTTTCTTGAAATAGGTAAGGTGGGAAGGGTTTCATTTTTCTGAAAGAAGAAAGGAGAAAACAGGAGCATATAGAGTGTAAGATATACAGTATCAACTATGTCTAAAGTAAGTTTGTGAACTTAAGAGACTTATTTCCCTTAAAACTGAAAGAAAATAGTAAAATCTGTAATAATTAAAATCTAAGAATTATTTTACACTAATATGAAGGTCTTTATTTGTCTTTTTAACTGGAAAATTACATTGTTGCTTATCTCTTGAATGAAGTATGAGCACTGCAGTAATTTTTTTCTTTTTAAGATCCTTTCACAAGCAAGAACAGAACATACAGAATTTTAAGTCATACAGGATGTTAGCACAGATCAGCCTATCCCCATTTCCTTAAAATGAAAGACATCTATATGCATGAAGCATTTTTGTAACCTCTAAATCAAAACTTAATTTTGGAATACTATTAACTTATGGAATTTACCTTTTTACACAACATGGATAAAAGACTGCTGACTAAATATGCCTATTAAAATAAAATATTAATTAAGTTTTTAACACTTTGCATCTAGAAATATGTGTCTAAATTTACCACTGAAAAAAAAAGATATGAACCAGAAATATTTTCTTACTCCAATACGTTTTCACATTGTGACAGATGTTTTCCACAAAATATGCTAAGTGTCTGAATACACAAAATGAATCTTAAGTGCATGAACTCAGAAGCACATGAAATCTAATCAAAAGTCTAATAAGCTAAAGTAGATAAAGCTCACCAACTTTAAGTAAAATATTTGTAGCTTTTGATTAGAGCAAAATTGTAAGTTGAAAACAAATCTTAAAAAGGCTGAGGTGGTCAATATTAACCCCACTGTGGGCCTCTTGATTTCAGTAACAGGACTTGAAACATATAGAGTAACAAAATGTAATAGCCTTTGCCAGACTGAAGTCCTACTTCAGCTGCTGTAGGCCCTTCTGGAAATAGAAAGTCTATGCTGAAATATACATAGGAGTTTTAGTCCTTTGCCATTTCTTGCCTAAAAAATATTTGCCATCTCCATAATGTTAATTATTACATTAAAATCTTTAAAAAGTGTCAGATTATAGTTTGGACTTCACCTTAAAGAAGAAATAAAAAAAAATAGGCATTAAATTAGAAATAAAAATAAAAATTAGAAATAAATTAGAAATAAAAATAATAGGTATTAATGAAGAAATAAGACAAAGGTGACAACCTTTGGCCATAGAGAACACACACGGTGCTAATAATTTTCTCAAGACAGAGAGCTGACAGTTATACTCATTGGGGTTTACGTGTTCTATGGCCTGAGTATTTTTCATTCAAAAACAGCTTTATTAACAATCTGAGAGCACAGAAAAACAAGAAAAAAAATCCCGCTATAAAAACTGACATCCTCCTATTTTACAATATTTTTTGCAATAATTTTCTTTATATAAAACATTAGCAAAGAAAAATAATGTTTGGGCATGAGGTGTACGCACAGTATACCTGGTTGTTTTAAACAAGGGAATTATGTACCCAGCTGAATGGAAGTCCATGAACATCAAGCAATATAATCAAGTCAAAATTATTGTTTTCTCAATGAAGCACTTGGGATACTGTTTGAGCACCAGGACCTCAATATGTTAGATACTGCACAAATAATCCACAAGGACAACCCCTCTCTCTTTTTTTTTTTTTTTTTTTTTTCTTCACTGGCAGAAGCCCAATGTACCTCCATTGATTTCAGATGTATTAGGAAGGAGGGGTCTGATCCGAAGCTCACTGAAGTCAACCAAAGTCTCTTTCTGTTGATTTAACAGGCTTTGGATTAGTCCCTAAATAAGAACAGATTTTGGCTCAGCTAAAGGATTTCACTTAAGCCCTCTGCTTGTTCAAGCATCTAGTAGGAGCTAAGAGAACACTGCGGTCCTTCTGAGTAGGAGGCTGTGCTCATTCCAAACTATCCCCTTTAACAGATGTACAGGGTCAGGAGTCCCACGAAATGGAGAACCATCAGTAAGTGGTAAATCTGAGGTGCGAGGAATTAGGAAGGAAGCTTCAAGCTGAAAATTTTTGATTTGTGCTATTTGTGCAATGTTCCATCCTCTTTAGGCAGGAGTGTAAAATTAGAGAGGGAGTTCATGTGAGTTTCCCAATTTTACGCTCGTAAATTATTTAAAACCTTAGCACCAAGTCCCTCAATAAAATTATATGTGCACTTGCCATATTCCTTCTGCTGAACTCCCTGTGAGTGAGGGCTGCCTTTAGTCAAGGTATGACCAACTTGCAGCTGTACATGGAGGGGCCCAAGGAAAATTTAAACATATGTAATTGCTTAAACAAGTGTCGTCATAGTAAGCTGGTGGGCATAACACAAGATTATAGGGAAAAGTGCACTCTTTACTTATTTAAGAATTAAATGCCAGGGTTGTCAAAAAATTTCATGGTACAAATCACATATTAATGGAGAATTTGCTGAATTCCCCTGTCTCGCTTTCATGGCTGCTCCACCAATCCTTGTCAGTTATAGCAAATGCTTTGTTTACACAAGCAAATAGAAGACCCCAATCCTAGCCTGTGCATGAGGAATGTATAGTGCCAAGGGTGTACAAAGGTAACCATCCATAAAATAATTTGAGCTCATTCCATGAGTTATGAGGCCAGCAGTTTAGGACAGCACTCAGTGCAAGTTTGAGCATCTGGAGTTAGCAATGGACTTCAGCCTCAGAGCAGCTGGGAAGTCAGTGAAGCAGGGGGAAACCACTTTGTCTTGCTCTTTCCTGGGCTCACTGCCCCGGCTGTAGGTAGGAATAGGGTCACCAGGGCCATTGTGCCAACTCTGCCACCAGACAATTTCCCTGTGTTAGCTCCTTATGCCAGTGTAAAGACAGCTTCACAAATAACCTAAAACCAGACAGGTTATGGGGCTGTCACTTATAAACCACCCATATGTATCAGTAGAAAACAAAGAATCATTTACTTTGTCCAAATCCACACCTACCTGAGTGTATATATTGAGTAAAATCAAAGAGAAGCAGTCAAATTCCTCTAAATTGAGTTTACTGCAAAGCTTTACTCTCCAACAGAGAAATTTTCAAAACTGTTGGCATTTCAAGAAATTAACTGAACTGAAAGCACAAATTAAATTTTTCTCTGAAGCTCAATTTAACACATAAAAACTACCAGAGGAAAGAAATTATTCAAAACTTTGTCGTGCAAATATAGAAGACCCAGTGCTTATTAACATTTGTCCTCTTGAATGTAGGGCATGAAGAAATTTTGTTCCAAAATATATCAGGAAATACTAGAACTTTATGGCTGTGTTTTTGTAGATCCTTAGATGTCTTAATGGCAGTAGATCCTATGGAAACTATAAAAAAAACTAATAGGGTTTTTTTGTGTGGGGTTTTTTTTTGTTTGTTTGTTTGTTTGTTTTTTTAAGATAGGAGAATCATGCTCTGCTTTCATTCATTTGGATGCATTTGACCCAAACTTTGCATATCTGAAAGCAGTAGCACCCCTGTTCTTGCTACTGATTCCATGAAGAAGGATCAAGATCTTACAGGAATAATGCCTTTTTCTGCTCTCCTCTGATAAGGAAGAACTGTTTTTAACTGACTCACACAGCCTTCCCTCAAACCTTCTCTGGACAGTCCTCCACTGATTCATGAACAAAAGACAGATCTTTCATGAGTACTGTAACTGTGATCAAGACTCCTGGTTGGTGCACCTTAAAATATTATTCTTAGGTTCTGTAGAAAGCCAAGCTACTAAATCTAGATTGGTGTGCTTAGGACTTAAGACCGTAATAAACAACTGCAAAACAGTAATACAAAAAGGTTATCAATTCCCCTCAAACAGGTAAGATGTATTTCATAGTTAACAGAAAACACCTAAATGGGAAGCAAACTATTCACACTACTGCTGCCATCTCTGATGCCCTAAGCTTTTCTTCTTAGCCATCACTGCCTTTGCATCTGCTGAAAACTCATAGGCAACAAAGCAGGGGGTATACTACATCTTCTCATGCCAGGATGAGAAAAATCAATGTCCATGTTTAAAAGACAGAGATATTGATGTGCAAGGTCACTAAGCATCACAACCTGTTCTATAGCTCCAGAGTACTAAGGAATTCCTAACGAAGAAAAAAAATCAAGAGTGCATTTTATAATCTTGTTTAAAACCAACATTACCCTTGAGTCCCTAGGAGCTAAATACGAACACAGAATCCAAGTTTTCCTTGGTCTGCAATTGCTATGCTTGTTCAGGGGGAGAGAAACAAAACCACTAAGTGATACAATGATTTTTCAAACACTGGAAACACTACTTTAGACTTTTCATCTTTATGGAAACGTCACTAAAGAACTGGTGATGTGATCCATGCCATCCTTTTTTTACTACTTCATAAGCCTTTTCACTAAAAACAGAGTTAAAAGATCAAGGCTATTTCACTAACATGTTTTCACCTTTGTGGAAAAAAGAGGAAGTGTTTTTAAATAATACAAAAATGTACAAATGCAGTCTATCCAGAGCTGATTTTATGAAATTCAAGGAAGCCAAGAGAAGAACACACTTGAATTTTCTACATGAACATGGCTTTCTGGAATATCAGAGCAGTTCACAACAACAGATGACCATTTCATACAATTCATGGAACTCTAGTGCCCATTGCACAGATGGGGAAGAACATGTCAGAAAGGGCATGTAATGTACCCAAGGCCCCCTCAGACTCACCTCTGCAGCTAGCTGCTCCTGGGTAAATAGACACCCTTTACCCTGTAGCTGAGGAGCTACAGGGGAGCCCACCAAAATAACAGATGTCTTCCCAGTGACCATACTTGCTATTTGGATAATGCCTGCAGGTAGTGGAATAATTAAGGTGGCCATCACTGTTTCCCTGTATTATCCTACCTTTACGACTACACTGCTTTTTTTACAGCTCACATAGCTCCAGAAAGTTGCAAGTCCAAATTTCTACATGTGTTTTCAGGTGTACTTTGTTATTCTTGTAAACATTTTTAAATACTCTTTTACATTTACTGCATGCACAAAGACTTTCATGAACCAGTAGGAACCACTGGTTAAAATGGCAATCATTTACTCGAAGATGATGTCCTAAACTTATAGACACTCATCTGATTTTAAAATTCCTCAGCTTATCAAGACTTACATGTAGATGACCTGAATTTTTAGTGAATGAAAAACCTATCTGAATTTTGCAATAACTTAAGTAAATAGGAAGGTAGAAAACGGGAGAAATTACTCACTTTAGCCTACACAGATCTTCCTGCAACTTCAGCTCCAACTTCAACAACCTGTAGTACCTACTACTAGAAATTATACTAAGAAAGTATTTTAGACACCAGATTTAGGTTGATTCATACCCTGCAATCAGTTACTTAAATGATACATGATTTTATAAATGAAAAACAACATTTTACAGTAATTCAAGATCAGAATGGTTTGAAAAATCAGAATTGTAAACAAATGCTTCAAATCACACTAAGAGTCAGATAAACACAGCTGTCAAATCTTCTTCACCTGTCCTACTTCCCCTGCTATATAGATATAAAAGCTGCTCAGAAGCTGTAAGAATCACGGAGTGGTTAGCACTCCTCTTCTCAGGCAAAAAGACAAGGCATTAAGACAAAAGGCCAGCATACTACAATGTGTGCTGCCATAATGCAGTGTTTGATGCTCTAGAGGGCCTTCAACAAGTACTGTACAGCGAAAAAATCAATGGAAAATCAGCATGATAACAGAGCATAAGTTGCCCTGTAATAGCCTTAAGCTCCACAAGGCTACTGGGGTCCCTTTCATTCACCAGGCTGCCCTGAGCTGGGGGAGCATGCCCTCCTGCCCCGAGCACTCTGGACAGGTCGGTACCTCTCACCTATGGCTTTCACCTTCATTCTGGTTCTGCTAGGGGTGGAGCTAATTTTCTCCACTGTGGCTCTTATGGGGCCATGATTTCAATTTGTGCTGGAAACAGTGTTGATAACATGGGGGTGGGATTTCTCTGTTGTTGAGCAGCGCTTGCACAGTGCCACCAGCACAGAGGCTGGAGTGCACAAGAACTTGGGAGGACACACACCTGAGAGAGGTGACCCTAGCTCACCCAAAGGACATCCCCACACTATATGGTGTATTGCTCAGCATATAGAGCTGTGGAAAGGAGAAAGGGAAGATGCCCAGAGTGATGTAATTGTTGCCCAAAGTCACTCTTACGCATGATGGAACCATGCTTCCCTCAAAATGGCTGAACATCTATCTGCTGAGGGGAAGCACTCAATGAATTCCTTGTTTTGTTTTACCTGTTACATTGTCTTTATCTCAACCCATGAGTTTTTTCACTTTTACCCTTCAGATTCTCTCCCCCATCTCGCTGGCAGGGGGAATGGGCAAGTGACTCTCTGGGGCTGAGGTGCCAGCTGGGGCTAAACCCCAACCACCTTGCACAGAAAGGGAAACAGACAGTGGTTCTTTTAAACTTTCAAAAGTGGAATTTTATTTTTCTTGGCATAGATTTGAAGGCTTTAAACTCTTTCTCTCTTTTCTTTTTCTTTTTTTTTTTTTAAATAAATATCTCCTCTAAGTAAACCTACTGATTTTGGACTGTAAACACCCTCAGCATTAAACAGGTCCCTCCAATCCTATGGCTGAAGTTACAGAGGTGATTCCTCTGTCATGTTTAACAAAGTACAACCCTAGATGTACAAGAGAAAGAAATACTGTTCAATTCCATGTAAATTGTTATGCATGCAACAAAATGGGCCTACAAATATTTCACTCATATGGTAGGTTTAATTTCAATATTTCTTTAATTACTTTCCAACAATGTCTGGTTTCTGTTGAATTTACGCTAGTACTTGGCATTTGATGCAACCCCAAAAAGATAAGATACATATGTCCCCTCTTCACAGTCTTGGCATTTTTACCTTAACTCAGGCATTGAAGTGATTGGTTTGAAAAATTACCTTGCTGATTAGATGGGTTTTCTGATAAATATATTGCATTAATTCTGAATATGACATAAGGTATACAAACATTCTGTCTGACTCAACAGCAACATATCATGGCTTAAGGAGGACATGTACGCTGATCTCGGTAAGCAAAGAAAGAGCTAATTGGGAGTTAGATTCAGTGTGATTATCAGCTTGTTTATGATAAGGGAGTACTCTTCTGAATAGCACTGTAAATTCATTCCCTGATTGTGGTGTTAAACCACAGCTCACCCCTCCCCCCCGCCTTTTTTTTATTTGGTTAGAAGGGGCTTTAAACTATTTTAAGCAGATGACAGTGTCATGCTTTGATTTTTGTCCATCTTAAAAAATATATCAGCTACGTGAGCCTGATGTCAAATTCCACTTTCTAATCGGAGAAAGGCACATTTTAAGTATTTACTATAAGAACACATTTGGGTAATTTTTCCCCATGTTATTATGAACATTAGACTGACCCAATTAATATGAAATGTTTCTATGCTGCTGGAACAGACCGTGTTACAGAAAGAGCCATTTGCACAACCTGTTCATGATTATGGGCCATAAGGACACAAAGATGGCATAGACATTTGTGGACCATCTGAATTCTTACAGAGGAATGGGAAAGTGGAAAAAAAAAAATTTTGTTAGCTGACTGTTGTGGGTCATGTTTTTTAATCCAGAGTATTGGACATGTAACACAGCAACAAGAGCTGATCATTTTGTTTAATCACCTTTTGGATGTGTGCCAGATGGTCTCTATTGAGAGCGCTGCAAACAGAGAGAGATGAACTGCGTCTAACATGCCACTAGAGCTTTCCCGTAAATGTCTGAGAACTGAATCCAACAAGAATTTAGTCTCAGAGCAGAAAGGGATACATTTAAAAACTATGTGCATTAACTATACTTTTCCCCATAGAATCCTCACTTGGCATGAATAATTTACCCTCTCTTATGCTAATGGGATCATGAAAGTATCCCTGTGTCTTTAGTGCAGCTATTCTCAGCTTTCAGTAATTACCCCACCCAGTGAAAATAACATGGCTCCTGCAGCTGAACGGCCTACCAGTACCTGGCAATTAGAAAGATCATGGCTGACAGAGGAGCGGTCCAGGGATGGACACACAAGCTTCGGCAGCCTGAGGAGCTGTTTGAAAAATTAAAAGCCTTCCACTGTGAACATTTCCGTTGTTGCTTAGGATCAACATGGAGAGAGCAGCTCCAGCAAGGGCATTTTTATTTTTTAAGGATGACACACAGTATTCCAATGTACTGTTCAGCATCCCCATATTTAAGAAATAGAAACATTTCTTGGTCATCAACAGTTAAAATAAAGCTTATGGGTTGGGTTGTTTTTTTTAAATAAGAGCTGTCTTAATAAACAAGAGGGAGAGAATTAAAAAGTCAATAAATGAGTGTCCTTTGGTATCTGACAATTTCATCTGCTACACAAAAGAAACCCTGTAGTATTTCATTAATGAAAAGTTTTTATAAAACCATTACAAAGAACTAGGCTTTGACCTCTGTCCATAGCACTCCATGTTAGGTAGTTCACTATGTAAAAATTATCAGGCTAAAACATCTGGGAAAGAAAGCTATGAAACAGCAGGGAACGTGGCTGGTTTATTGTTTATCTTTTGTTTATGAGGCAGTATTCAAGTTTAATTACTACTCTAAATTAAACTCTAACAGGCATCAGGAGACATCCCTTTACACAACTATGTTAAAAAAAAATCCAGAGATTCCAACACTAGATCTTTCAAATAAATTGGTATATATAGGAAGAAATTAGTCTGTAACAACACAGGAAGATATTTAAGCACTTAATACTGTACATTTGAATGTGTTGCATTTTGAGGCCATTAATATTGTAGCAAATATACAATTATAATTTAGTGAATGGAATGTTATCTAGCATTTGGAGGCAAATTGGGTTAGGCTGAATAGGATCTGAAATAGCAGGAATGGCCTAAGGGGGAATCATACCTTTGTATTTTGAAATACAAACACATAAATAAATATATATACACACACATACACATACATATATTAAATAATACCCAGAAACATGAAATCAAATCAAACTTCTCTACAATAACAATCTCTTAAGTAAAATAATATAGTTTTTTTTCTCTGAACATGCATATACAAAAGTGGAGGAAAGAGTTCACTATGTTTATCATAACAGTAAGTGACCAGTTATAGACGAACTTAGCTGTAGGAAAAAATAAAAGTTGAAAGCAACTAGCAAAAGATTATTCCAGATGGCATCTGTCATATTGTATTTAGGGTTATTTTAAAGAGATTACTGCCACTATGAAAACATTCCATTGACAGAGTTTTACTAGGCTGCATTGGAAACCCCAGCAAAACATACTACAAATATGGGAGTAAATGTGTATGTAGATTTTTATCCACATCTAAATATACAAACTTACATGGATTAAAAGGTAAGAGTGAGGTGAGTAACTTGAATATAAGTATAATATTATAAAAACCACACACAGAATCTCTAAGCTGTAATTTAATAAAAGGTGAGGAATCTGCGGTTGCTACCAGCCTGATTATTAGAAAATTGTACAGTGAAGTGAAAATTCACTATGAAATTTTAATGTTACTTATTGAACGGTGAGTAGGGACACACATCTTCTTGCAGTTATTGTTTAATTGCTGGAGTCAGCAAACATTTATTTTTTCACGCAATAGACAGAAATAAAAGAAAGGATGGGAGGATATCAAAATTTGACTATATTTAGCTAAGCTGGTTCTGGCATGATCATGGTTAATGTGCATGTGGTGTGCAGTGTGAGCTCAGCAGTTACTGGGCCAACTGTCTCAGTATTTCTGGGAATTCTGCCTATTCACAGTGCAGGGATTGTTCAATTGCTGCAAAATGTACAAAATGAATTTTACAAAAATGAATTGTAAGGAAGGCCCCATTACAACGATTTTACAGCAAAGATGTCAACATCAATTTTTCTTTCATGCATAGCTAATGATTAAAACAACATATTCCATTTGCCTAAGAATTTATTTCTTATTGGCACATCAAAATATTGAAATCAAAGTTATCTTTACTCTACCCTTATTACTCATTGCTGCTGAACCCACACCATTGTTCAAACCATGAAAAAATAAAGCAAACTTGGCAAGAAATACTTAAAACAAAGGCTCATCAATATTCTCCAATTTGTCAACATCTCAATTACAGCAATGGAAAAAATGTAAATTTCATGTGCTTTGAACACTAAGGGGTCTATTCTTCTGTCAGTGCACATGCGTAACTCCCATCACCATTAATGGGAATTACTCATACATATCAACACAAGGATGGGCCCCTCAAACTTGAAAGGAAAAGATGAATTAATAAGGGCTACTCGCTTCCTGTATCTTCCTCAGTTGAAAAAAGTCATTGTTCTTTAAGAGTTTTTCATACTTCATACAGTTCACCTTTATGAGCGCTGTGCCTTCTGAAATAATGCATCTCCAGTGAAGCATTATTTATTAGCAAGTTTGATTTTTCAGTCTGGATGTTTCAGCCCTTCTAAAAGGAATTTCCTTTCTTACAGAAGGCAGCTCTCTTCCAACAAAACCATACCCTATCGCTTTTTAGGTAAAAATACAAAGGAATAAAAATGTGTTCTGAATCTTTATGATGAATATGCATACTAGCTTCAGCAGGCTTACCATACTTACAGAACCAGGAGAAAGAAGTTGTAGCATTAGCTTTTGGATTAGCTTCCAAAGACTTTGCATGAGTATGTTTTTTTTTAAATTGTTGCTAACATCAACATATCCCTCTCCTTTTTCTAACTACTGGAGTTTGGTTCTAAGCTTTGTGTAGCCAGTAGAGTTTCTAATGTTAAAATAGATCTTTGGGCATTATCACCTAGTCTTGTAAACACATTTGATTTGCATATTATCATTATTACATGACAGTATATACTTAATTTTTCCAACAAGCATCAGTCCAGAGAGTTAACCTGTGATGGATGCTTCATTTCAGTTAATATCTTAGATGACTTTGTCCAGAACCAGACTATGGAGTCTTTGCCAAAGAAAGCTATCATGGACAGTCATCAAGTTGGCACGGAAGTGCTTCTAAACTACTTTGTGATTTGCCCTAGAGAGTAGTCTCAGATATTATTTATAAAGGGGAAGATCCTTTAGCACAAGTAGTGACATTAAAAAAAAAAATCAAGCCTAAAAAGCCACACAATGAGCTACTCACTCACATGTGTAAAGCAAAGTAGATGTGATACTCACTTATACTTTTACTGCTCTGTAACCTATCAAAATTTTCTAATCTCTGGCTTCTTACTTATAGTAAGTTTGTTACCCCTAATTTAGGCCTAATCCTAAAAAAGATGCTGAACTTTCTGAAAGGTCCTGAAGGAAGACAGCCTCCATCTGACTTGGATGGATCAGGCCCTTTAAGTGAGTGAACTACGAATATGACAGATCAAGTATACAATCCTGGTATCATAAAATATGAAACTGAAATTATTCCCTGGTGTTTTCCTGTAGACCACATGTTTTTAAACCTTAAAAAGATTTATTTCCCATTTTTCATGCATAATCTGCCATATTCGTTATTTGCAATATCCCATAAAGAAATTAAATAGGAATTAAAGTCTGGGAGCATCATATCCATCACTGTGGTACAAACTGATGCCAAATTCTAGAAGTCATTTAGCCTTTTATGTAAAGGCAGCGGCTGTTTTCACTTTGTTTTGCAAAGAATAAAGAAAACACAATACCCCAGAAGACTTTCAGATGTGTTTTTTCCTCTCCAAAGGAAAGGGTGGATGATAAAGCTACACACACCTTTTAATCTTCCACTTAGAGTTTTTACACATATATTCCTTGGCAAAAACCCCAGGGTCTTCTCTTTCCCCCCCTCTTCTCTCACCCCCTTTCCTGCCATCTCCCTTGCTATAACTCAGCTAACCCAACAGAACCAGTCAGTTTTAAATTTCAGTTGGGACCCCGGTGACCTGTTAATGAATCTACAGAGAGGAGAAAAACTCACAGTGTTGAGTTATGCCTGGTGTTGCTAGCTGACTTGGAGTCAGAAATGCTTGAAGCGTTAACGTAATTGCAAGAATGTGAAAAATGAAGCGTTGGGCTCCTGAGCAAAGCGAAAGGTCAAAGCAAGCCCTACACAAAACAAGTCTCTGGAAGATGGCCTCATTAGACCATTAAATCAGCTTCTCCTTTTTCTTCTTTGTAAGATGTTTAGTGTGTTTTATTTTTATTATTGAATACACTTAACTCTTTCCAAGGCAGGGGGAAAGTTGGTCAGACCTACTACACAATTACTAATCTTTAAAATAGTATTATACAGCATTGATTTGCATTTGTGTATCTGAACTGGGATAAAGTCAATAAATGCTTGGTGGATTACAGATCACTACTACTTTGGTTTGCCAGATGATCAATATGTTGTATAGCTTAGTTTTCTGTTGAACAAGTGAAGTGACATGCTAAGAACAACATAGACACTCACCACTAATAAAATTAGGATAATCTTTCAACATTAACTGCCTGAAGGCCCTTTACTTAACTCTTCCAATGCCAGCATGTTTCTAATAATACCAAACACAGATTATATTAACCCCTTTGATGCCAAAGGGCAGCTATGCATTGTAGCAGAGAGACTGTCCTCCACAAAGAAACAAAATGCCCACACTTTTTTTATTTGGATCAAACTGTAAGAATTATGGATGGATTCTTCCAGATAATAAATAGATCTACCTCATGCAGAGAAAGTCTACAAAAAAACAGTCATCACTCATCCAAACCCATTCCACCTCCTCCCTCCGCAAAATAAAATTAAATTTAAATTAAAGAAAATAATAATTTAAAAAAAAAATCACAGGATGCACATCATACACTCAAGGCAAAAGCAAAGACCCCTGGAAAAAGGGCTCTCGGAAGCCAGAACAGACTGACTGTAGGATGAATCAATCTCTGCTGCCACCAGGCATTAGTGGAGAAGACTGTAAGTTGCTAATGTAACCCAAGACTGTCTAATGAGCTCCCATTTCCAAGAAATCCTTTGGGGCAAGTGGAATACTTGAAACAGCATTTGTGGAAGCTCTTTGCAAAACTGCAGGGAAACCAAGTTGACCCAAGTAACTGCACTGGAATAGCTGAGGAGGGCACCTATCCTTCTTGGAATTTTCTGGGACCAGCTCACTGCCAGCTCAGGAATTATAAGGTAAATTTTCCCCCCACTCAAGAAAGCCTAAGGAAAACACAAGACAGACTTCACTCTCTTTACTCTTTCCCAGGACTGAGAGGGCAAGAGCAATCTGGAGTCATCTCCAATGGGAATTCTGCTGGTGCTGTAGAATAATCTTTCAGCTGCCAGCAGATGAATGGAACAGTGATTTGCCACTGGATGTCGGCTTCCCTTTAGGAGGCCCAGATGAGCACAAAGTGAAACATACCAGCAATGTTTTACCCTGCTAGACTGGACAGCACTAGTGACTGATTTGGCCCCTCAGAGGTTGTTCCTCTTCTGCAGAAATGAACAACAGGTTTGTTGAAATCATATATAGTGGCAGAAACCTTTTTCCAAAGGAAAGTTGGTGTACTAATCATCAACTGCTTTTTCTAATGCTTAGCAATATTTCCCAAGCACCCAGAGTTACACGACAAGGGATCAAAGACTATGAAATGGAATATCCCTGGATATGGATACAAGGGATTTCTTTATATTGAGCGTGGCCCAATGAAGGAACTTTTCTAATTTCTAAGGGGTTCCTGGGGCAGAGGGGTGATACAGGTGTGGGGAAACTTCCTCCCTATGGGGTGGAAAGAAGATGGCAGACCAATCAAAGAAATCATTTTTAAGCAGGCAAATCATATGCTACTCCAAGCACTTTAGCTACAATATAGCAAGTAAGCATTTGATCCACCCTAAAGCCTATGGCTAGCCAATAGATATAACACCAATATGCTGTTTAGCAGTCAAGCTCTCCCTATCATTAGATGTTGAATCTGTAACAGTTCATGCTGGGTCTTGCACAGCTCCAATTTAATCCCATAGCAAAAAATCCTTGTGACTCATTTTGGAGTTAGATCACACCCTTTGCCATGGCTACTTTCTATCAGCAGTAAGATTACAAATGTATAAACAATTCTTACAAATAGGAGACAAAACCAAACCACTCTACCAGAAACAAACTTTGCAAGTTCCTAGAATGGCAAGGGGTACAACACCAGATCATCAGGCAGATGAGGGAACTAGCTCTGCGCCAAGCAATGGGCCATGTGAGAGACATGAAATCACATATCTGTTCTGCTGTTTAAGCATGGCAAATATCATGGAGGGAAGCAGTCTGCAGCATGAGAATAGTCAAAGCAACTCTAGCCCTGAAGGCTTCTCTCTTCCCCAGTTTTGGGATCCCGAAAGGGTAGTTGGATGTCAGCCCTGTCAATTGGCTCTGCTGGGCATGTGGGGAAAAAGGCAAAATGCTGCAGATGTAGGAGAAACATCTCGTGGTGAGACCATATCATAAGACCTTATAGAGTCTCTGGCAGAAGCTTACTGTGTTTACAAAGCAAAACAAGAATGGAGTCCACCTTTAACTCTGGACTAAAAAAAAAAAAATCACTAAAAATTTAAAAAAAAAAGAAAGAAAGAAAGAAAGAAAGAAAAAAAACAGAAAAAAACATCTCTTGAGTCAAGATCCAAGAGTGACAGCAGGTCATCTTTACCCAATGTTTAGCACTGGAGCCTTGACTCTTACACCTTCTGGACTCACTTATTCTTCTAATGAGCACATGTAAAACACTATCATAACAGAATGACAGCCTTTGACACTCACTCAGCATGGATGCAGATGACCACACATAAGGTGCAATGCAGTAGGAAATAAAACAAAAAAGCCTGAAATAATAATCAAGCCTCCTGAACCTTGAGAAAGTTTCCCTGTATATAGATACAGAAGAGGTTTTGCAGTTCAGATATATCTCTATTTATCATTCAGAATTCATATTTTCAGAAGCAGAAATGAATCTGTACAAGCAAACATTTCAAAAAACATTTTTCTGTCTAATTCAGGGTTTGCCTCTACTTTATATAACTTAGCAGCTTCATAACTTCACCATAGAAGTCTCTTTCTCAGATAAAACTACAGGTTAACCTCTCCATCTTTAACCCAACTCAAACAACTGCACTGCAGCTGGAGAGTATGTCTGTCATTATATTTACTTACACCACACAAAAATAAACTGTAGATAACCAAATTTGTAAAGGAATTGGCAGAACTAATCAATTGTTATTACAAAGCTTGTTTGAAGATTAGATATTTTGCTTTGAAATAACAATAAAATGCAGCTAAGTGGGTTAGGAAAAGGAAATACCGTCTCCCTAACTTACAGCTGATTATACTGCAAGTCTGCCAGTCCATGTTTACTCTAAGGCAGATGTACTGATATCATGAAAAAAGCTGGAGTTATTTTAGTCATGCCTACTTTGTGGAGGGAAAAAGTTTGACCTTTTACCTTGCTCGCTGCTGTTGTCTCCACTCTGGGAAGCATGGCCCCCGCTGGAGGGCCCTGGTGTGCCTGCCGAGTGTGTTGAGGTTGCATCATCGTGGTCTCTCCAAGATGAAGGATTCTGGTGTCAGAGTGCCAAGGAATTTTTTCCACGGTTCCCATTCCAATAGCAAATGAAGAACAGAAAGCAAACCGGGAGAATAGGGGAGGAAGGGGAGGAAAGCATACACATTAGCATTTGTGAAATGTGCCAAACACCTATACTGTTTGTACAGTGTAATAATTCTTCAGCAAAGGCAAGCAGAGGAGATACAAAGATTTACTTGTTAAAACACAGGACAGAATTTTTTTTTCTTTTTAAAACTTTCCACAGAGTTGTCTGGATTTAATTGTTTGAATAGTACTGGAAAACAATATTTCAGGACAGACAAAAAAACCATTAGTTTCTTAAGGAGCTCTACAGGGTAGTGGGAGGCAGAGGAGGGAAGGTCATCTACCTAGGTAGTTTATGATACTAAGCGTTCTCATTAGGATCAGGATAGATGGTATGCAAACTATCTCCCCACACTTTGTTTTTCCAAACTGACTACAACTGTGAGAGGAGAAGAGGAGGGAAACCTTTTCAAGAAGTACAGGAGAATACGCATGGGAGAGGAGTGTGGCCTCACTCCCTAACCTCTCTGCCACACATTTAAATGCTGGAAAAACTTCCAACAAAGTCGAAGTGGTGAGGGGAAATAGGAAGCTTTCTCTGAAAGACATTATATACCAGGAAAGATGCTTCCTCACGCCCAGCCACCACCTTGATATGACACATTTCAAGAGACTTTCTAGATTTATCACTCTAACAGTTCACTTACAAGAATTGTCAAGAACAACCACCAGGTGATTATATAAAATAACATGTACAGTGATTTTTATGTAATTCATTCTACATTACTATGCATGAAACATTACAAAAGGGAATGCAGAAGATAGACGTACAAAGTTTGCAAAACTTGGCTAAGTAAGAGCTGAACTACTGTACTTAAGACACACAATTCACGTATACCTTCTATTTATTGGGTATTGGCTTTCCCGGAGAAAGGAGCTGCTATTTAAAAGGATAAGTGAGGAAAACTTAATGTTACAGTTTAGTGCTACTTTGCTGAGTGTATTCTCCTCCTGTCCTCCTCCCCTTTCCTGATCATTCCCGATACCCTGCTGTTGCTTAAAGGAAAACAGGAATTCTACTGTACAGGAAGAGCTTTATCAGCACCACATGAAGGCAGGCAAGAGATGGAATTTCCTCTGGCAGAAAAGGAGAGCAAGAACACATGAAACAGATCAGAGTAGGGGTTGGACCTGCATTACTTGTCACCTGTATGCGACAACTTAAATCAAACACATTACAATGATTCAATAACAGAACAAACAACGAATCTCTCCTCAAAAAAATTGCTTCTGAGGTTGCTTAGGTTTGATTGTGGCTTAAATCTGCATTGTGAATTAACAATAGACTATTAAAACATGATAAGAAGCTGAAAGCAGCAAGTGACAAGATGGATAAATTCTTTGAGCAGGACTGATCCTGACCTCATCTACATCAATGTGTAGTAGGAATAAGTTCAACATAATCAACTGATTTACCCACTGTAAAATACAGTGTAAGTGTGATTGGGACCAAGTCCCAAAATCTATATTGAAACATCTCAAAGTAATCTTCTAGCACTGATTAGTACCACATGCTGTATAGCAACACAGAATAGAACTGCCAAGTAACGGCTTGCTACGATACCCAGCAACATAAATCTGACAGGCCTGACCTGGATCACAGCAGAGACAAAGGAAAGAGCCCACGACTTCAAAAGGTTCCCAGTAAAGTCTCAGGTAACCAAAGGGTAAGAAGGATCCAAATCCCCTTTACCTTACAGAGAGACACACACATACACCCACGTATGTGATTCCATGAGAGGAAGACATGAGTAAAATCAGAAGACAGGTCAGGATCTGAAATTTGCCTAACCTGTCAGCACAGCACGCAGTACAACAACACTTACTGCACAAAATCACCAGCCCCTCCAAAACCTGATCTACTTTTTCTCACACAGAACTACAGCCGGAAAAAACTGCCACCTTTGTGACAGTAGTACTTTATATTCATTGAGGTTATTGTGTTAATTTTCTCTAATTAATACTGTTATTCCCCACAGTTTCATTAATAAAAAAAATAAAACAAGAAAAAGAAAAACAAATAAAGTTCCACATTTTACCATCATTTTTCAGAGTCAGGTGGAGAGAAACACAAAAAAAAAAAAAAAATATGAGAAGTCTTGAAAGTTGAAGCAGCCCAGGTGTTATTAAAAAGAACAAAAAAGTTGAAAATAACGTTAACAAAAAGTTCAGATGGAAATAAAAGGCGAAAACTGTGCAAGTTTCTTTACAGCCTGGATTAAAACACAGTTGTGCCTATGAGCTTCTCTTTTTATCTCCGACTTAGGAAACCACTCAAATAGCTTCAAGCTGAAGGCAAACAGCAGACAGGAGCTCTTCAGCCCTCTGCAGCCTCTTAGCGTCAGCTGTTTGCCGGATGGTAATCAGATAAAGAGCTAGAAGAAATACATGAAAAAGAAAAGAAACAATAGCATAGCATGAGTTTAGCCCTCCAACAACATCGTGCTGGAACCTTCTTTTAGAAAACGTAGTAATTGCAACATGTTCACCTAGGCTAAACTTTTCAGGGAACACGGTGAGTTATGCTAATTTTGTGTACTGCGGGCTCTCTTGCGCTGGCTGCTGTTGGAGCTCCTTATCACATGTATGAAAGTTACAATAATTAACTGGTAACAGCTCAGCTATGTTTTAAGGCGAATGTCATCCAAAACCTACCATACAATATTTCAAAATCTAGACCAGCCTTTCTGTTTCAAAACCGTAAAAATTTGGAAAGGGTCATTGAATGAGACTTCCCACAGCTGAAAACACTTGCTGTCTCTACCAGGCTGGGTTGCTCTTGACCTCAGTTTGTAGACCTGGTTTGAGAAAGACAAACTGTATTGATTGAGAATTCAACATATTTCTTGTGACACAGTTTTCTTGAAGATGTTTGACAGAGTTTTGTTGGAGGACAGAAAATATAAGATAAGGTATTTACTGAATGCAACAGTAGAATGTTGAGGGAATTTGAAAGGGAGAGAAATAGCTAGACTTTAATATTATAAAAAATGACGATTTTAGGGGTGGATTTTACAGACTCATAGAAAGGCAGCAATATTTTGGTTTGGCTTAAGATCATTGTACGAGTCAGTGAACTAATCTTTTTCTCCCCTAGACCATTTCCAACCTCACACCCCTCAAAAAAATTTTTTTCGCCAAATGACTAATCATAAGTATTTATTTTATGCACATCTTCACAAAAAAAAACCAAAACCCAAAAACTAAATGGTACCTCTAAAGTGTGCTTCACTGGAAAACTTCATCAGTATTGTTGAAGTACCTGAAGAAATCCTAATCTAAAGCCCACTAATATCAGTTGCAATTTCTCTGTTAGTTTCAATGAAATTTGTATTGAGTTATCACACTGAAAAAAAAGATTAAAAAATAACAAAAAGAAGAAACCAAACATACAGCTTTAGATAAATTACACAAACTGCTAGCATGGCTTCTCATTTCTTCTTGCAAGTTCAGCAGTATACTTTTCAGAAACACCTTGAAGAGTGTGGATATCTGCCAAAATACAATTGTCTGTTTTGTGTACGTGTGCATACTATAAAAATTTCACACATGTATGACCTAAACTAATGCCAGATAACATAGAAAGTGAACAGCACACATGTATCTATTCCCAGTAGTTTTAATAATTGGGAGCCAAATATGGTACTCCTCTTGCTCTTACCTAATTGTGTTAAAGAGCAGTGTAACTAGGAGAAAAGCAGTGAATACTGAATAGAGCACAATAGAAGGAGATGGAAAATAGATACAAGAAGCTATGTCTCCAGGGGCAGTATTTTCTATTTGCTGGGCTACAGACTCACAGCTGATAATGCAAGTTGTAATTAATATAAAAGCAGGAGACAATATGGGGAAAGCTTGTACTAGCAGGGCCACAGGAGATCACTCCGCTGCTATCCACTGTTTCTCATTTACACACATGGCCTTCCCTAGAAAACACAATTTTACCAGTATTTTTTCCCCTTGAAAGTAAAAAAAAAAAAAAAAAAAATAGATTTTGCACCATCATTGAATTTTGCTAAATCTAGAAAAGGGCAACAGAAAAGACAAAAGGCATAGAAAGCCAATCTGATACATTTCTCTTTTGTTGCTGTTGAAAATCTGCTGGAAACCATAAGAGTTTTTAACTACTACAGGATTTCTAGAACAGAGATGTTGCAACAGAGAAATTTGATATAGGATAAGCTTCTGACAAATTGCAATTCTTACTTTGAATGTCCAAAATATCTGCTGGGCAAAGTCTGGCTAGCTTTTTGTGAGTGTATGTAGTCCTGCTAGGGCTGATTCTGATCTCATACTGCTTTTTACGGTGATATTAAAGACTCAATTAACCATAAGGAATCTGCTTCTTATTTATAACTGGGAAGCAAAATCAATCAGGCCAGCTGATACCCATGTGAGTAAGCTGAGCTGGAATTCACTCACAAATTTTAACTGAAGTTTCAAGTACACAACTCTGACAGGATCAAGTTCTAACATCATTTTATCAGATGAAATTGACAAAATCATTAATCTTAAAAGAACAAACAAAACACAAGTTGTTTTTATAAAAGAAATTACAATGGCTATAAAGTTTATTGTTTCAAAACGTGGTTGGACTCAAAGGTCTGGTAAATTAATTTTACAAACACAAAACTGAACTGAACTACTTGATACAGATGGCACCATCCCCCCCAAACACAATCCAAATCCTGCTCACCTGGTTCTTACAAGTAACATGTGTAAACACGGTGGAATGACTGATATGACTGGTACCCCAAAGATCTATATCTATCTATGTATAGCCATATATGAAAATATGACAAACTACACAGGACACGGAAAATTATCACATGCATGCACATGTGTTTCTGTGTGTGTATGTGTGTCTATGATTTGTGTGTGTAAAGTTCAGGATGGTATCTTAGAGATCATGTCAAGTGCATTTAATAATAAACTAACTTTTTAAAGAAACTTTCAATCAGACAAAAAGACATAAAAACTCTAATTGCATGTAATATGTGTGTTTTCTAAAAAAGACTACTACTGGTATTGCTAAGGTTTATTTTCCAAAAGATCCATACTTAATATGATTACTTTTTTGTACTAGAGTTACACAACTGAAACAAAAAATAAGGCACAGCAATCTATCAGATATTTTGTATATATTTACAAGTTTTAATTCTTGTCCTGTGATTTTGCATTTGAAAAAAGTGTCAGGAGCAATTTTTGAGTTTCCTACAACATGGCAGCGTTCTGAAAAGCTGCATGTTTTGTATTTTCTAATTAAGATTGAAATCAGACATGTAATCCACCTCTCAGGAACTGAGACTTGAAAAATCAGGGGGCTGTTGTTTTTTTTTAAATTGTCCTTCTATGTCATTCTGTGTGGCTACACTTCATCTAGACTGATAGACAACTCAAACCAAAAAGGGAATACAGTTATCAAATAGATACTGAAAACCATTGTTGGTTCAGTTTGAGAGAGCAGAGTTTAAACACCCAAATTTGAGCTGTAGACTCAAATGTGATACTTCAGCTGTTGACAAAAGTGTACCTAGGCCCATCGAAAAGAAGGAATGCATAACACAACAGTCTTTGAAAGTTCCTGAAGTTCTTTGCCCCTTCTAAAAGCACAGGGCCTACTGCAATGTCCTAAGTCTTAAGCCACATTCTAAGTTTGCCTTATTATTGTTGCAGTTAGCTACTCTAGTTTTTCTTCTGACACCCTACAGATGGAAAGGGAACCTTTGGGATCTGATCTGGTGTTCCTTGAAACGCCCACTGAAGTCCACAAGTGTGGTATACCTGCAGAGTCTAGCACCAGGCTCCTAATTACTTCTTCATTACTCAGTGAAATCTTACCTAAAGATTTAATTATATTACTGGAACAGGTATGTACTACAGTATTTTTATTTTTTCTTATCTGCAAAATGCCACAAATTTGAACAGACCGATCTTTGAGGAGAAATATTAAAGAAATGTTAGGTTGTCTGGATAGCCAAAAGTACAAAATAAAGTATCTCCTCATGTGAAAGCTGAAAGGTTTAATATTCAGACTAATCTTTCTCTTCTACGGCTAAGATGTTGAATTTCTAATCTGTCAAGAGCCTTTTTATACTTATATCAGTTTTAATGGTATTTTAGGAATTATGATATGTATATTATTACCTCTGAGCTACAAAAAAAATATGAAAAAATATCAAAAAGACTGAGGCCCTGATCCTGTTCCCACAAATGCCAGGGGAAGGGCAGCCATAAATTTCTATGGGAGAACTACTAGGCTTCAAAACAGGTTTGTGCTAAGGGAAGAATTGTATGACACCAAGTGAGGCCAGCTACAAAAGAAATCTAATTAAAGTACAAAATGTCATCATATGTTCAAAAAAAGTTTAGAAATCTCCAAATTTTGTGAGCTTCATGTTTTTAGAATTTGAATAGCTTGAAATAAGAAAAGAAAATAAAATCTGCAAACAATCTCATCAGACATTTTAGTCTGAACACAGAATTCAGGACATGGCCTGGTATGTTTAGTTGAACAATAATAAATTGTCCGCACTGGGAAACCGAACTTGAACTGCAGCTGCAAAGGGTATTTTTCCTTCTTTTCTTATCTTTTTTTCCCCCTAACTAATCTGGTTCAGTCAGGGCATAGCTGTAATTACCTTCTTCCCATCTACAGCTAATACCTCAGAGCAATAAAAAAACTGAGGGTGTTAAAAATTCAAACACTAATTATGGGCTGTTATATTTACTAAACACAGCTGAGTTATAACAAAAGTTTCAGCTCCTTGTGGCCAGCGCTACACTATTTGATCTACCATGCCCCTGGATCCTTTACACTAACTATATTACATAACAGTTAATAGCGCACTAAAATAAAATTCAATAAATACATTTATTACCAAACATGTACAGCACAACCACTTTCAGCTATCTGCTTTTTTCAGCACAGGTGTATCTCTGAAGAGTTCATTCCTTCCTTGCTTTTGGGTTTGGTTTCCAATTAAGTTATATATAAATAGCAGAGCAGTAGATTTTGAAAGGGGAAGCATGCAATATTTGAGTACCCCATTTACAGTATTATGGTAAATATTGGCTAATCTTACAATTCTTTCTGTTACTTTCCTTCATGTCTGTTTTAAGGTCTAGAAAAACAATAAAGCTGAGAGCTCCCTTACTTCCTAATTCAGCACTGCCACTGTCACTACTAACACCCCTCAAATTCACATTAAACACACACAGGGTAGCTTTACACCACTTAACAATAGAGGGGTATGGATTTTTGGGGTGTCAAACAGCTGTCACAAAGTGTCACCTCCACAAGAGAAACCTTGGCATGCAACAAATTAACCTACACTTATTTTTGGCTATCATTATCCATAGCCAATCAGATTAAATGCTCCTAGTATTTCATGTGCAAATAAAACCATGAGGGGAAGACCCGTGGATCAGAATAGTGGGCCAATACATAAAACAGAAGAAACAACATGCTGTCTCTGTCCTTCTGAAGTGGCTCATCATCACCCCTACACCAACTTTCACCAAATGAGATCTAGCCTAAGGCTATATATTAAATATGCATATCAAGGCAAATGAAAAAAAATAAACCTGGAGAGCCAAATTGGACAAATTTGCATGCTTGAACTGCTACATTTTCAGGTAGATGCTCAGAAATGATAGCTCATTTTTTAATAGACTTGCATGTTTATATTAGCCATTTTTTAAGCTTTTCCTTTTCTGTGAATAAACGTGCATTTCTTTCTGCTGGAACATTGTACAGTGCAAATATAAAACATGGTAGTTTGACTAAGCTATATAAAGGTGTTAAAGTTTTGTCAGGAAAACAAGCTAATATATTAAAAAAAATCCAATAAGGAGACACATTTCCCAAAACGCATGAATAAAATGTAACTATGTGATACAACTCTTCATTTCCCAGTTGGTGTTCTGGTTGCACAAATTATTGCTTCCTTTCAAAACAAATAGCAGGGGGCTAAAGTAAAAATGTTATAGCTCAAATCTCCAGGAAATAAAAGGCTTTAAATTATAATACCCAATGAAGTGGTAAACCCTAACGGGTGCAAGATAAATGGGTTGTCATATTTATTTGAGTTTGTTTTTGGGGCCACAAAGCAAGAGGGGATTCTTCTTAGGGAAGATAATAGTTACCAAATTATCAAAATGGTAACCCCCTCCACTCCTGTCCTATCATTGTGTGTGAATTTTAATATTATAATAGAACACTGCAAATTGGCTTGAGCATTTGCCATCTGCCAGAACCCTAAACAGGCTAGTTTATCTAATCTCTTCAATATAAACATAAGCATGCTCCATTTCTACACTTCCACTTGAAACACACTCTTGTAAAGAAACTGTACTGGAGAAACATGGGTTGTTTTTTGTTTTTTTTCTCCTCTAAATTTTACACAGTGACTCACTATCTTTCAGGTTGCCACTCATTTCAATTTCTTTTCTAGTACTCTCCCAGAATACTTATGCCCACGAATTTAGGGCTGTAAAATGCCATGAAACAAATATTTTTGAAATTGTGTCATGCCTCATGGAGTTTATTACCTACATGTGAGTTAGCTGATAAGCAGAGAAACTTTAAGGAAGATCTGCATACATTTTTTCTCTCAAAATAATAGATTTTAAATGTAAAAGATAGCACAAACCTTGTCATGCAATGTTTACTGAATACAAATGAGAAAATGAAAGCTAAGGCTTGGGTCCAAAAATATTTCCCGTAACTAAGCCATGCCAGAAGGGGGACATTCAGAAGAATTTATTATTATTTTATCTCCCAATTCAGCTTCAGTCCAGGTCTAATGTAATTACCAAATATACACAAAACCAACATGTTTTCAAAGGAAACAAAAGCTCCAAGAAAGCTCATTCTCCCTGGGCTTCCTGCTACTCCTCTTAACACACTGGGAAATAAAGGCAGGCGCCTGTGCAGAAAGCATGGTTAACTTCACACCGGGTGTTAAATTAATATTTCAACTGCTAAAATATTAGACTCTATCATTTAGATTATTAGTTCAATTGAATCTAAAACTGTATAAACCCCTTTGCCCCCCAGGGATGCGTTCCTATAAATAAAGTGGAGTTCACACCCACCCTTTTTAACCAGAACTATTCCTTCCCTTTTCTGCTGTACCAGCTGCAATCTTTCCCTCCACATCCCAAAGTCTCTCTGCATCTACATCTTTTGAAGGATCAGAGAAGCCGCTCCAAACCCCAGAAAAACAAAGGCACTCTCCTCACCACACACACCAATGTTCAGCTCTACACACATTACACTAATTCACCAACTCCTAAAGTGTTAAAATCAACCGCTAACCTACGGTTACTCAATCATCATTCTCTCCAACTTTCTGTAATACATTGTTAATAATTGCTTCATCAAGGTTACTGTCTTTTATTATGAAGATGCTTCAGGCGTTTGGCAATAAGTCCATATTCTGACAATAAATTGCTATAAAGCAAAAGCATTGGAAACTCTAATGTGCTAACCTCTTTTTTTTAATGCTGTGTAGTATTGCCAATAATTCTCATCACTTGTCATCCCCACGAGAGGGGAGGGGGGAGCAAATCAGCAAACTTTCTTCCTAACTTTCTTGTCTGTGTTTCCTTACACTGATGCATTGATTACAAAGTTGGCAAAGAACAGGAGAAAGCACTGATCCCCACACCAAACCAAGAGTTTGCTAGCTCTCCAAGCCGCCCAGACCAGGAAACTTTACAAACAATTGCAAACTCGATGCTTTACAGATGAAAACTGAAGGAACCTTTTGCATTTCTACAACTCTGCAAAGCGAGAGGAAGAAAGTTTGAAGATGGGATTCGAGCTTGCAAGAGGTGAAGGTAGCAATAATACTAATACACAACAGCAGCAAAGCAAGGAAATCTGAAACAGGTCCCCTAAGCAGGCTAAAAATTTAAAAAGTGTCATAAAGAAAACAACAGGACTTACATGATCGGCTAAATTTGTGGAAGATCCTGAGAGTTCTTCATGGTCTGATTTGGAGCTGCCATCCCTTTCATCAATAACAAGGTCTATTGGCATTTTTCCTTTCAAACAACTGATGTACCGATGGCAGAAATTATCACATAATTCATGAACCTGAAAAGAATAACAATAATAATAGGATCAATAATGGCAAAAATAATGGCAAAATATCGTATTTCAGCTTTTTTTCTACTTTTTTATTTTATTTTATTTTGGTAACAAGTACAACCCTCTGATCTACTCCACAAGTAACTCTAATTAAGGGGGACAATAGTTGAAGGCAAGGAAACAATAGAGAAATTGTTGCAGCACATATTATTCTCTAGAGACTTGCAGCAGCAACAAGTTAGAGAGAGAGATAGTAGGCTCGGACTTGTGCGCTGAAGAAAATATGATTTGGTGATAACATTGAAACACTGGGAGCTGGACCCAGGTGGTATCTCTGCAGCATACACAACCCAGACAGGTACAACTAGTCACTCGGGACAGGATCAGTTTAAACCGGGTCTAAAAAAAGGTCTAAATGGCCGGGAGCAGTAAAATGAAGCTACTTGCTGAAGTTGTGGGAAGAGCCATTCTCGTCCCAGGGCACAGCCCCTGCCCACGCCTCGCAGGGGCCCCTGCCTCTTCCAAACATTTAGTGCTTGCTTGGGGTTAATGTGCCTGCCAGAGTTGGAGAGGAGAACGAGTGGTTTAATTTCTTTTTGTTAAACATAATATTTCTGAGTCGGAAAAAGAGCTTTTACTGAGGAAAGAGG
Source organism: Cettia cetti (assembly GCA_013401135.1). Classification (NCBI taxonomy): domain Eukaryota; kingdom Metazoa; phylum Chordata; class Aves; order Passeriformes; family Sylviidae; genus Cettia; species Cettia cetti. Next base: position 1,943 of record VZUI01038555.1, on the reverse strand, counting down.
TAAGGAAGATGAAAGGGGTTTAATATTTGATATTCGTAAATATTGAAATTACACACACAAAAAAAAGGAAAAAAAATTGGTCTGGGCATGTCTGGCGGGTGTCACATGCTCTGATGGCACAGGTTACAGTGTCACAATGCATTACCACTCTCTTCTCTGGCCATGTTTACAAGTCAGCCCAAACAGTCGGGAGGAAGGGAGCTGAGGGGGGGGGACCGGGGGGGAAGGGGAGAGAGGGTAGGGAATGGCGTGCCCCCCGCCCACCTCCGTGACTCTTACCTTTTCTAATTCCAAAAGATGAAACCTTAGTACTTGTATTGCTTGGATCATCTGCAAGAAAATTTTGAGCAAGGGGTTACGTAGGAGACAGGAGCACGGGGGCTGGGCAGAGCAGAGAGCCCGAGTGGGAAAGGGGGAGAAGGGGATTGTCAGGGCGCGCGGTCATTATCCAGGATTTTAGCTCATTGGTCACGCTTCAACAATTTTGATCAACTTTAACCTAAACACTTGATTTTTATCATATTTATTCCAAGAGCGGTGATTAGTACTTTATTACCGCGATCTTGGAGAAAACCTCTTCCTCACAGCACCCCGGCCCTCATCCCTGAGGGTCCGCAGAGGAGTCAAACACACACTCCCACCCCCACCCCCGCCCGCAGGAGAAAGGGGGGTGAATGTGTGTTTGAATAGTTTGGCATCTTCTTTACAAGCGGATTTAGGCACTTTGAATATTGAAATCGTTCACATTAGCAAAAGAATTACATTAGAAATCTCCATCTCTCTCTTCTTAAGCAGTTACTTCCTTCACTTTCAGCTTCCCGTGGCTTTCAAACTCAGTTTTGCAATGCATTGGAGCTTGCGACTTTGCTCTGACTGGCTCTAAGAATAAAGCTCTTTGAAGCCCCTTGACGGCAACTTGCCGACCGGCCGGCGCCCCGCTCCCACGCCGGCACTGCCCGGTGCCCGGGCCGGCAGCCGCTGCCCCGCCGCACCGCCCGGCCCGCTCCCGGGGCGGAGGGGGGCGCTTGCCGGCAGCTGGCGGAGGGGTCGGGAAGGGCGAGAGGGGAGTGCGCTGGAAGAGGGAGCAGGCCTTACCAAATTGTCCAATTCTGGATTTGAAGAAAAAAGTGGTTTTTCGGCGCGGACCTGCAAGAAAAAGGAAAAGCGGCGTGAGCTACAGCTTCTGTCTTAAGCTCCGTTACCGGATCGGCCGAAAGGGGAAAATCCCTTTGACAAAACCGGCCGGTACCAAAATCCGGCTGAAGGCGCTGGGTCACCGAACTGCGGAGAGGAGCCCGCTCCACTCTTGCCGGTCCGGCACTGAGCCGGCCGCCGGTCCCACGGGAGCCTTCTCCTTTGGGTCCCCTGCCTGCCTCCCGCTCCCTCTGCCTCTAAAACTCGGCCACAGCTACCTTTCCCTGTCATTAATGCAGGAGGGCAAGGCCCGGCGGTCCCAGCCCGGCAGAGTGGAGGGGCTGCCGGCCGCGGGCGGGGGGGGAGGTCAGGGCCAGCCGGGCCACCAGGGCGCACCCCCGCCCCGCCGGAGAGGGGGCGCCGGGGGGGAAAGGGAGGCTGCCCCTGCCAACACCCGGCCGTGTGGGTCGAGGCGCTGAGGAGGCGATGGGAGCGCTGGTGAGGGTCGGGGGCGGGGGGCGAGGTGCCGGACCTGTTTAGCGAAGACGGCGATGTCCTCGTTGAAGGAGTCGGAGGAGCAGACGTCCCCGCCGGCCACGCCGGGCTCCCGGGGCGTGCAGGTCGCCAGCTCGCACTTCTCAAAGACCAGAGCTAAGAGGGGGAACAACGGGTGCCTACCGGGCGGTGGCACACAAAGAGAGGGGAGGGGGTGGGGGAGAGGGGGAAAGAAGAGCTGTAATCAACAAGTTTTTTTTTGTTGTTGTTGTTGCTTTTTTGTTTTTTGTTTTGTTTTTTTTTTTTTTTTTAAT